>SZWC01013322.1:34496-53588 GCA_023375785.1 Penium margaritaceum | reverse complement strand
GGGAGGATGTATTAGGGATTGACACAGGGGCAATTCCTATGGATCCAATCGTAGAAATTTGTGCATGCATGTGGGCATCTCAAATCTAGGATGAGCAGCACATATGCGGCGCCATCCTTAATTCCAAACTGATGGCACATACTCCTGCACTACAGAATCGCAATGGAGTGATCCTGCTTGAGGGGTTTCGCCATTAACTAGACGCTTGGGGATAAACGCTAGGTTGGCACCAGCATGAAGAAGCTGAAGGGCATGGATGACATGTGGGAGGCAGTGTATACTCTTGCCCCCAAAAACAAAATACACCAAGGGCATCTCCCCTATCATGCTACATGCGACAAGGGCAGTGATTTGCGACTTGTTGTCCAACTCTATGATGCCTATGTCCTTTCTCCCCTAAGGTGTGCACACACCGGCAAGGGTCTGGCTAGGAGACACAAGGCAGAATGTCAGAATGCTTCAATTGCATTTGCAGAGAGAGATGATAATTGATAGGTACATGGCATAAGTACTTGCCGCAGCGCATGGCGGCTGTCGCACGCGGCAAGATCTGTCCTAAAACTGGCACAAAACCACTGCTCTGGCCGTAGCTTTGCGCAGACTTATTAGAACGCTATGCCGTCTGGACCTAGACATGCAGGATAACAAACCGGACGCTACGGTTGGTCACATGCATGCATTCGGCACCAAACGGTGGACACAAAATGCAAAACATTATTGAGCCCACGGCCAATCCACCGATAAACTCTTACGTGTTGCAGAAAAGCTAAAGGAGGTCCCGGGTAGCATCCAGAGCTCTGGAACGGTCGTAGTTTAGCTCCAAGCTGGTAGTCCGCCACCAGATGATGCGCCGGTGCCACCAGGGCCTGCATCAGGGATCTGCACAAGTATGGACACGGCCGAGTGGTCACAGAAGACTGTACAAGTTGACAGGAACTTTACAAATCACAACACTCCCCCATGACCCGATGGTACGCATGTCCATACGCGTGCAATACTGAGACGAGTACAACGAGTGCAATAACAAATGTGACACAGACACAGTCACACCCCACACTCAACCACTCTCAGGCAAGGGTTGAAGTCCAACAGAACGAATGGCCACCAGGAACTTTCCGCGAGCTATTCCCTTCGTCAAAAAGCGAGCATGCTGCATGTTAGTGCCAACGGAAATGACGGAGATCACGTTTCGCTCCAGCAGATCATGCACAAAGTGATGCTTAACCGCAAAGTGCTTCGTGCGAGCATGGAAGACACCAGAGTTCTCCACGATGCCAAGAGCACTCTTGCCATCGTAACGAAGCACAATGGCAGGTATTGACTCGCCAAGCTCAAGGAACAGGCGCTACAGTCATACCGCCTCTGTAGCCCCTGCACCTAGAGCAATGTACTTTGCCTCCGATGAGCTACGTGCAATGCAACCCTGCTTCCCGCTGCGCCAGGACACTGCGCTCCCTCCGAGCATGATTACGTAACCGGTGCGACTGCGTCCATCTGGGCTCGAGGCCCAGTTGATGTCGATGTAGCCGTCAAGGACCACTAGAAACTTCCGGCGAAAGCATAGTCCGAGGTACGGTGTGGAGACCACGTACCGCACCACTCGCACAGCCGCGTGAAGGGCTCTAGCGCATGGAGCCTGTGAAAACTAGGCAAGGAGGTTGACGTCAAATGGGATGTCAAGACGTGTGGTAGTGGCCAGGTAGATCAGAGATCCGATGAGACGGAGGTACAGGGTACATCCACTTTCTCCCCCAGCTGTGTGGGATCGTCAACCTTCAGGGCATCCTGTCCGTCAGACGTGAGAGGTGTGGAGGCTGTGGGCACTGCGTCAAGAAGGTCGCTGAAGCGCTCCCCCACAACCCGTGCGTATTGAGCCTGCTGCAGTAGTAGAGTACGATGTCTGCTGTCTTGCACGATCTCCATGCCAAGAAAAACTGTCGTAAAACCAAGGTCCTTCATCCCGTAGGCAGCCTGGAGGACAACCTTGGCCTCTTTTACGGCCTCCATTGAAGAAGACGCGATCAGAAGGTTGTTGACATAGACCAGGATGGCAATGAATTGCTCAGGCATCAGTCGAATGTAAAGAGAGGGATCTGCCCCGCTCTGTACACTTCTGCAGGAGGCAAGGTGCTAGTGATCTCCTTGTTGCAACACCGAGGAGACTACTTGAGGCCGTACAAGGACTTGCACAAGTGCCAGACCTTGTCACCGTCCTCAAAGCTGGGTGGCCGAACCACGTTAGTCTCCTCATCCAGAGAGCCATGGAGGAACACATTGTTCACATCCATGAAGGTGTGAACATGTGAAAACGTCGAAGTGGCCAAAACATATCCTCGCTATCAACATGGAGTTAGACACCAAGTAGAGGCCTCCTCCTTGGGGTGGTTCATGCCCACATTTGGGGGCAGGCCACAAGATTTCCAGTCCGCAAGGGGGGGGGGGGGGGGGAGGGAGGATGTACTAGGTATTCATGCAGGGGTAGTTCCTGTGAATCCAATCCTAGAAATTTGTGCATGCGTGTGGGCATCTCAAATCTAGGACGAGCAGCACATATGCGGCGCCATCCTCAATTCCAAACTGATGGCACATCTTCTTGTAGTACAGGATCGCAATGGAGTGATCCTGCTTGAGGGGTTTTGCCATTAGCTCAACGCTTGGGGATGAACGCTATGTTGGCACCAGCATTAAGAAGCTGATGGGCATGGCTGACATGTGGGAGGCAGAGTATACTCTTGTCCCCAAAAAACCAACTACAACGGGGGTATCTCCCCCATCATGCTGCATGCGACAAGGGCAGTGATCCGGAACTTGTCGTGCAACCCTATGATGCCTATGTCCTTTCTCCCCTTAGGTGTGCAGGTGTGGTCTGCGGATGGCATGAGCTGCACACCCGTATGGTCCGTATTCAGTACAAAAAATGGCTTCATTCCGCAGAGGCTGATCATGATTGCTTTATGCCGGTGAACTGTGAGGACACGCTCCTCCCAATCTTCAGACAGTTTCTGGGCGGCGGCAGTTCCACAGCGCCAAGGCCGCCTAGGCTCTCTCTTCACAAACTTTCGGACCCACGGGATCCAAGCTGCTCCAGAATGTTGGAGTCATGGGCGACAATGACCTGTTAGACCTGCTTGCAGTCTTCGAGTTGAACGCGTTCCCTCAGTTATGGGCCTCACAATTCTATTTTTTTCAATGTCTCCGCCACAATTTCTACACGCTCGGCAAGCCACGCCTTTTTGCCTCCACGTTTGTGCTTGCGTTTTTGGTTGTTGGAGATGAGAAGATGCGTGGAAGCTTCCTAGCAACACAGTCGCTGACTAGGCGTCAATGCCTGGTCAGACGGTGACAAAAGTCACAAGTCGTGCACACACTGGCAAGGGTCTGGCTAAGAGACACAAGACAAAGTGTCAGAATTCTTGAATGCAGAGAGAGATGACAAATGACAGGTCCATGGCATAAGTACTTGCCGCGGCGCACGGCGGGGGTCGCACGCGGCAATGCAAGATCTGTTCTAAAACCGGCCCAAAACCACTTTTTTGGCCACAACTCTGCACAGACGTATTAGAACGCTACGCCGTCTGAACCTAGACATGTAGGATCCAAAGCCGGACGCTATGAGTGGTCACATGCCTGCATCCAGCATCAAGCGGTGGACACACAATGCAAAAAGATGCAAATCGGGCCCACGACCAGTCCACCGATAAACTCCTGCGTGGTGCCGAAAAACTGCAGGAGGTCCCGAGTAGCATCGAGAGCTCTGGAACGGTCGTCGGTTAGTTCCAAGCTGGTAGTCCTCCACCAGATGATGCACCGGTGCCTCCAGGGTCCGCATCAGGGATCTGCATGAGTATGGACACGACTGAGTGGTCATAGTAAACTGTACAGGTTGACAGGAACGTCACAAATCACAACAATCCCCCATGACCCGAAGGTACGCATGTCCATATGTGTGCAGTACTGAGATGAGTACAACAACGAGTGCAACAGTAAATGTGACACAAACACAGTCACATTGCACACTCAACCACTCTCAGGCAGAGGGCAAAGTCGAGCAGAGCGAATGGCCACCAGGAACTTTCCTCGAGCTAGTGCCTTCGTCAAGACGTCAGCACGTTGCATGTTAGTGCCAACCCAAATGATTGAGATCACGTGTCGCTCCACCAGATCACGCACATAGTGATGCTTACCTACAATGTGCTTCGTGCGAGAATGGAAGACACTAGAGTTCTCTGCGATGGCAAGAGCACTCTTGCTGTTGCAACGAAGCAGAATGGCGGGTACAGACTCGCCAAGCTCGAAGAGCAGGCACTGTAGCCATACCACCTCAGCAGCCCCTACACCCAGAGCAATATACTCTACCTCCAATGAGCTACATGCAATGTAGTCACGCTTCCCGCTGCGCCAGGAAACAGATGTCCCACTGAGCGGGATTACGTAACCGGTGCGACTGCGTCCATTTGGGCTCCAGGCCCAGTTGCTGTTGGTGTAGCCGTCAAGGACCACCGAAAACTGCCGGCGAAAGCATAGTCCGAGGTACGGTGTGGAGACCACCTATCGCACCACTCGCACAGCCGCGTGAAGTGCTCTAGCGCATGGAGCGTGCGAAAACTAGGCAAGGAGGTTGACGTCAAATGGGATGTCAGGACGTGTGGTAGTGGCCAGGTACATCAGAGATCCGATGAGACAGAGGTACAGGATCACATCCATTTTCTCCTCGAGCTATGTGGGATTGTCCACCTTCAGGGCATCCTGCCCATCAGGCATGAGAGGTGTGGAAACCGTGGACACTGCGTCGAGAAGGTTGCTGAAGCGCTCCCCAACAACTCGTGCGTATCGAGCCTGATGGAGTAGTAGAGTATGATATCTGCGGTCTCGCACGATCTCCATGCCAAGAAACACTACCGCAGGACCAAGGTCCTTCATCCTGTAGGCAGTCTGGAGGACAACCTTGGCCTCCTTCACGGTCTCCATTGAAGGAGACGCAATCAAAAGGTCGTCGACATAGACTACGACGGCAGTGAATTGCTCAGGCATTTGTCGAATGAAAAGAGAGGGATCTGCCTCACTCTGTATATATCCCCCACGAGTTAGGGTGCAAGTGATCTCCTTGTTCCAATACCGAGGAGGCTGCTTTAGGCCGTACATGGACTTGCGCAAGCACCAGACCTTGTCACCATCCTCAAAGCAGGGTTGCTGAGCCACGCAAATCTCCTTATCCAGAGAGCCATGGAGGAACGCATTATTCACATCCATCTGGTGCAGTTCCTAGTCATGCTGAGCCATTACACCGAACAGAGCTCGAACTGAAGTCATGCGGCCGACAGGAGCAAAGGTGTCAGTGTAATCGATGCCCTCAATCTGAGAGTACCCCTTGACCACCAAGCGAACCTCGTGGCGTTTTAGGGAGCCATCTGGCTTCACTTTTGTGCGAAAGACATACTTGACTTGAATAGCCTTCCTCCCAAGTGGAAGGTCAACTAGCTCGTAAACTGTGTGCTCTTAGATGGCGCAAAGCTCATCCTCGCAGGCAGCACTCCAAGTGTTAGCATCTTATGACAAGAGAGCTTCCCTCAGTGTGCCTGGGTCAGGCGCCATAGAGGGAGAGCTCTACATGACAAGAGCGCACGCCTCAGTGCTAGGTCTGAAGACCACAAGATCGGCTACTGTATCACAAGCAATATGAAACTCGCGAGTGACAAGATCGTGTCCTATAGGACATGCTGGATGTACCTCTGTGTGCTCAGTGCGGACACTCTGGCCTAGGGCCTTTGTGCCGGGATCACCACTCATGATGCTGCGAGCGGAGCGCCTGGGTGCGGGACCAGACACTCGTTGAGCTATGGAGTTGAATGGTCGAAGACGACCGCCAGGCTCACGGGAGTAACCCTGGCTCAAGGGGCACACCTCAACCTCAGGAACGGGGACAATCGCAGCTGGAGAGGGCTGAGGCAAGGGAGCTGGTGATGGCGTGCGAGGAGATGCGGGTGTGGGTGACACGAGGCTCGGTGTGATGGTAGGAGCAGGCGAGTCAGGTCCACGCACAGAGGCAGGAGTGCGACGGACACAGGTATGGTCACAGGAGTGCGCACATGTAGAGGATCATGGGTACCTGTGGGGTGTGAGGTGACAGGGGTAGAAGCTGGCAGTGCTGGAGAGATCTCCGGACCCACAACAATGATTGCTAGGTCATCAAAAGCGAGAGAAGTAGAGGGAGCTCGAATAGACACATCAGCCTGGCGAGCATTGCTCGCAGGCACAGACTCCCCCGTCCGTCGAGTAACCTCACACGTGGGAACGTGGGTGACGGACAGCGATGTGATCAAAGTTAGATCACGGTAGGTGAGGGACTCAAAGAGGAGCGCGTTGTGGGACTCAACAATGCGACGAAGAGCAGGATCTCCAAAATTCCATGCCTTCAACCGCAAGAAGATGCAGACGAAAGCACACAAGCGACCCCGCAGTGAGACCTTGGACCCCTGCTGGTCCTCGGTGTACCACACAAAAGCCAAGGCGCCCCAGACGTGAACGAGGCGCAAGTCGGCACGGTGGCCAAACCTGAGCTCATACAGTGTGACGTGGTCTAGAAGAGGACCGTTTGGGAGGCGGTTCTAGACCCAAGTCATGTAGGTGAAGCCTTCAAAAGCGAATAACTTTGGAAGATCGCACTTAGACCGCATAGCGCAAACCGTATCCTCCATGGTGCGTTTCCAACGCTCAGAGACACCGTTCTGCTAAGGAGTAGCATGAGCGGAGACCTGGTGAAAAATCCCGTGCTCGGCGAAGAAGCTGTCCTTGGCAAAATGGACATCTTGCGAAGAAACTCACCGCCGCAATCCGAGCGGAAGGTGTGTAGCGTGGGGCGGGACTGACTCTCAGCCATTACTAGCCAGAGGCAAACCGTGAGAGCTGCGTCACTCTTTTGGCGCAGGATGTAGACCCTCCGCATCCGGGTGAAGTCATCAGTCAGGGTCAGGACGTATTGACCCCGATCAGACAAAGACTCGACAGGTAGGGGACCAAGAAGGTCGGAATGGACTAACTTGAGTGGGCGAAGTGCACGTGAACGAGAGTCAGGGTAGGTGTAACGTTGCATCTTACTCTGAGAGCAGAAGAGATAGTCGGTCTTGGGCGGCTTCTGGAAAGATGTCGCGTCAAGACCGAGAGCGGGCTGTGTCCAAATGAGCTTTGACACAGTGTCGGAGCCTACATGACACAAGCGGTGATGGAGCAATCGATGGTGCTCAGGAGACAGAATACCAGTGACAAAAACTTAAGTGAAAGGGGAGGGGGAACAAGGAGCAGAACTTTGAGAGACACGATACAGGTCATCCACAACAGAGGCACGAAGAACAACGCTATGAGTGTCAATAGCAGTCACAGTTGCGGAGTCTAGAGTGTGTTCCACAGAGAGTCCCATCAGTGTGCAAGCACGTACAGAAAGCAAACTGAGCTCAAGGTCAAGCACAAACAACACCTTAGAAAGATGCAAGGGACCAGACGGACCATCGAAACACACAACCCCAACACCCTCGACTGGTAAGGACTGACCAGAGCCTGTGCGGACAGAACGAATAGACGCAACAGGGCCAAGAACAATGAAATCACTGCGATGACAGGTCATGTGATGAGTGGCACCGGAATCGATGCTCCAAGTGCCATCAGAATCACAACATGAGGACGTCACTATACAGCGGGCACTAGAACACTCGACCTCAGACGGACGCTGGGTAGTAGGTGGGGAAGAACGAAAAAGGGCACAAAGGTGAGACTTATGAATCCAATCTGTACAGTTAGGCCCATCGTCATCACATGCCGACTGTGCCCCTCCACACGAGTCATCCCGAGCCACAAGGACAGATGGACAGACAGTCTGTGAACCACCCGTCTGTGACAACACACTCGCACCTTGCTGAAAGCAAAGCGCTAGAAGGTGGCGGAGCTCGGCGATTGTGCGATCACGTGGTTCTGGGTCGCCGCTGTTCACCGGTGGTGAAGAAGGAACTGCTGCGGTCGTGGTCGTCGCGCGTCTGGAGGATGTGCTGTTTGACGTGGACCGTAGTGCGTGCGCAGCCTGGAGCCTGCAAGTAATCCGCGCCCAGTCAAGCGGTTGCTGGCACTTGGTATAGCGATGAGTGCATCCACAGTTGTAGAAGTGGACAGAGCGTCCACTGCTATTGCCCGGTGATGACTGCTGCTACGACTGTTGCTGGCCCAAGCCACGCCTCTGTCGCCCCTTCTTCCCCTGTGCTGCTACTGCGACACCCTCTGTCTGAGTCGGTGTAATTGGGGTGGAAGGGGAGGAGGAGGACGTGGTAGAGGATGGAGAAGGAGTCTGCAAGAGGGGCGTCGGTGGGGATGCGACGACTGCTGCTGCAAGGGAGGTCTCCTGATGAGCCACGGCTGCCTCACGAGCAGAAGTCACCTGGAGAAACAGCTGGTGCGACTAGGGAAGGAGCTGAAGTGAGGCCAAAAAAGGCTCAAGCACAACGTTGTTGTACCTCGTGAAGATTTTTGTGTGCTCAAGTCAATCTCCGAGCATGATCGTGCGGAGCGTCCACAGCTGTGTACCTCCTGAGGTCTCAAGGCATGTGTAGATGCGCATGGCGCGTTGCGAGTAGTCAGCTGTAGGCTTGGCAGGCCCCTGACGAAGGGAGTGAAAGGCACAAATGTGCATAGTGCGGGTGGCTTGCGTCTTTGTAGCAAGCAGAGACAATGCCAGGTCCCAGCCCTTGCGAAGATTAGCGCTGGTGCCTGTGCCCGTCTCACCAAGGAACGAGCGGAAGTCGATGACGGTCTCGTGCGGCATGGCATAGAGGAGTCCGTGCATCACCCTAGTTGCTGTCAGCACCTGTTTTTGGTCCGCAGTCTGATACGCGCTGTGGTAGTAGGGCCAGACGCCCTCTGAAGTGGCCCAAGCATGGAAGAGGATCTCCATGTAGTCAAAACCGTCCTTGCTGACATACCGTGGGGGCGGTGTCTCGAAGTCCTTGGGTTGCCACTCCGTAGGGAGAGCAACCAGAGGCTGGGAAGGACGAGGGATGGGAAAGATGCCAGGAAGAGGGAAGTGGCTGGGGTGGAGATCAGTTGACGATCGATTCTCGGGAAAGCGAGATGTGTGTGGGGGTCGAGAGCTCGTGTGAAGCTAACAGAGATGCTTCTGAAGCACATAAATCTCGCACTCCAGGGAGTCGTCCTCCATGCCTGGCATATCTGGATCGTCGTCCCAAGGATCAAGAGGTGGCGGGTCGGCTCCGGCTTTGGCTCCCGTCTCCGGTGCTGGAGCTGATTGTTGTGTAGAGGGTACGACCCCGGCCGCTCCCTTAGAGGTCTATCGCGGGGTCGTGGAATGACCCCGGAAAAGCTTGGTGAGTGTACCGATAGCGTCAGTCCGCTCCTGCTGCAGGTGACACATTTTTTTCTTGCTGGCTCCATAGGTTCTCAATAGCCTGCAAACGTTGGCTCATGACCCCTGAGGAAGAGGAAGAGGGATCTAGTACCCTTTTTCCCTTATTGCCGGACGGAGCCATGTTGCCGCTCATTATGGGCCAAAATGTCAACGTGGTCGAAATGCGGAAACGTCAGTGTTTCTCGAGGAGTTGAAATGCTGGCAACTTTTGACTCTCCAAAAACAAACTTCACTAAGGCAAGTGCTAACGTCAGCACGAAGTTGCTGACGTCAGCATGACCTAGTGACATCAGCAACAAAAATATTGACGTCAGCTCCCTTCTCCCTGGTTTTTCTTTGTATCAACCCTCGCGGTTTCTGTGCGAGCTGGCGGCTGCTACGTAGCAGCCGCGTAGGAGCTGCGCTGAAGCTACACAGCAGCTTCCGCTCGGCTACTGCTGCTACTACATCGTCAGCTGTAGCAACAGCCGCGTGGCTGTATGCGGAGCGGCCGCCTGGCGGCTGTATGTGCAGCTGTGGCAGTAGCAGCGCACTCTTGCTGCTGCTGCTGCTGCTGCGCGTTGTGGTTGTTGCACGCTGTTGCCAGCGCCGTGCACTACTGCCACTGCTGCTGTTGCACTACTGCTGTCACCACTACTGCTGCCGTTGCTGTTGTGTTGCTGCTGTACTGCTGACGCTGCTGTTGCTGCTGCCGTCGCATGCTGTTGCTGTGGTGCTGCCGCCGTGCGCTACTGCCACCGCTATTGCTGCCGCTGTTGTTGTGCTGTTGTTTTGCTACACTGCTACTACTGCTGAATGCTGCAGTTGCTAGCAACGTTAGTCTCACGTGGTGATGGTGAGCGACGTCGACGACGGTCGGCTGTTGTCGACGGGTCCCTGTGGATCTGCTGCAGCGGTGACTCTCATTGTTGCTACTGTGCTGTGTCTCTACTGCGCAGCTCGGTGAGATCTGTCTCATTGCTCTGATACCATGAGAAGATGCGTGGAAGCTTCCTAGCGACACAGCCGCTGACTAGCCGTCAGTGCCTGGTCAGACGGTGACGATAGTCACAAGTTGTGCACACACCGGCAAGGGTTTGGCTAGGGGACACAAGGCAAAGTGTCAGAATGCTTCAATAATATTTACAGAGAGAGATGACAGATGACAGGTCCATGGCATAAGTACTTGCCGCGGCGCACGGCGGGTGTCGCACGCGGCAGTGCAAGATCTGTCCTAAAACCGGCCCAAAACCACTGTTTTGTTTGTAACTCTACGTAGATATATCAGAACGCTACGCCGTCTGAACGTAGACGTGGAGGATCAAAAGCTGGACGTTACGACTGGTCACATGCATGTATCCGGCATCAAACGGTGGGCATACAACGCAAAAACATGCAAATCGGGCCCACGGCCAGTCCACCGATAAACTCTTGCGTACTGCAGCAAAACTGTAGGAGGTCCTGGGTAGCATCCAGAGCTCTGGAACGGTCGTCGTTTAGGTCCACGCTGGTAGTCCGCCACCAGATGATGCACCGGTGTCAGCAGGGTGCGCATCAGGGATCTACACAAGTATGGACACGGCCGAGTGGTCACAGTAAACTGTACAGGTCGACAGGAATGTCACAAATCACAATAGGAGATGCGCGCTGATGCCGGTGTCATGAGAGCAAAGATGGCAGGGTCGGGGTACCAAGGTTTGAGGATAAACGTCGCTGATTTGAACCATCAGGCGACAATGGATGGCGCAAGACGGTTACATGCAATGTCCATTCAGGGTGTGGAATGTTTTGCATAGATGTTGGATAGCTGAGTATGCGGATCGTTTCTCTCTTTGAGAGCCTTCTAGGTTGTTCGGAAATGTCCAGACCTAAACCAGCCTCAGTATGGATCCCGTTTTGCACCTATGGAAGCTCCGCTGCCATAGTCTGTAGACGTCATTGCGCAAGACAATTCAGAGACATGAACTCAGCATCTGTGCTGTCGTCCGCTTCCTGGTCGCTGTCGCTGTCATCGCTACTGTTACCCCCGCTGCTGTCGCTGCTGCTGGAGACTGGTACAACGTCACTGTCGCTGTCGCTGTCAGTGAGACTGTCACATGCAACATCGCTGCTGCCGGGGGTGGCGTCAATGTGGAGAGTACCTGTGCGAAGACAGGTCACCGGGGCACGGAGCATCGATGGGGCAATCAACGTCATCTACCTTCCCCTTGCCTTTTTTGGCGTAGCTGGGCGTGCGTTGAACAGGCTTATCCAAAGAGGAGGATGGCGATGCAGATGCGGCCGCTTCGTGGTTCCGGGAGAACCCAACGCCATCTTCCAAGCAACGCTGGCCAACCAGGATCAGCTTCTCATACAGCACCAGTGGCATGTTGGACGGAATGGTCAGCGGCGATGCGACAGACTTGGCCTCATTGTCGTAGGTTGACATGACATTGCACACGGCCTGTGGTGTATCGGTCGCATCGGAAGATGCAAGGACATGCACCTTACAGGGGCAACCGACAGGCCTCTTTTGTACTGGCACCCATGGCGGACAACTTGTGCAAGAAGACGCGCATGCTCCTCGGTTGAAAGCTTTTGGAGATTCCGGTCCATAGTGGAGGATTGACAACGTCTGGGAGTGAAAATTGGCAGACTGAATGGCAAGTCCTTGTTACAGCCCTCGCTTTTTGACAGGATGTGGAATGCAGGCGTATTAGGAGGAGGACGACCAATGGTCCTTTGGATGTTCAAATCTTTGTGAAGCTTGCGATTCGACATGTGCACATCCATAGCCAACAATCTGAACATCGCAAAACGAGCGACTACAGGTTTCGTGCGGCTCCACGACCTCCGGACATCCAGTAGTGTTGTATGCGCTGGTGTTGTATGCGCTGGTGTAGTCAGCAGTAGCTGACTGTCACGGTGACTGCTCTCCTCCGCAAATCTCCATGACCAGCGCTGAATCTGACCAATGTCTCACCTGGCAAGGGGCACGATGAAGGCAAAACAAAAACTGAAATGAAACATTGTTTGATTGCAGTTCACCAGGTGGGTTCAAATTATGTGCAGATGAGACGGGAAGTATATCTTGTCATTGGTCAGGAAACAGGTTTTGCATCCGGAGGGTTGTCCAGAAAAGAAGTTACTCAAAGTTACTCAATGTGGGGAGATAGCCATGTGCCAGACTGAAAACTCCACTGCTGCAACCCTGCTACTCTTCTCAAGGTATGAATACAGAGAGAAAGCAAAGGTCTGATCCAATCGTTTTGGTTCCTTTGTCTTTTGACATGTTGGCATAGCAGCACTTCAAGATTGCTTTGGAATCAATGGGGCATCCCCCTTCTCCTCAGATTTCACCTACGAGTACTTTGTTCAGAGTGAGATGCACAGGGCAGTGGAAGAGGAAGAAATGGGGCAGGCTAGAGTTGGTGCTAGAAGGCGCCATCAGTCGGACCTGCACCTGAACTAGAGCAGAAGTTATATCCTGTTGCCAATAATCCACCAAGAAAACTTTCGAGACACACCCAAAACTCCTTCGCAATGGCAGGACAATGGCAATTGCCAGAACTCGAGATTGGACTATGCATCCACCAGTTTTGCCAGACCCATACGACAAGATGTCGCCGCCCCAGAAACCACTTCGCGGGGATCCTAACCACAGCCATCCATGAGTACATACACACCTACAAAGATGCATCTTAGAAGTAGAGTGATTGTTGGATGAGCATTACAGGTACCAAGTCAAGCATAACCTGAATTCTGCATAGGTCCACCTCTGTGCAACAAACCTCCATGGTGATGGTGGGGCAGAGTATTTTTGGGACCAGGGCAGAACCCTGATGTGAGACTAGGCTGGTGCGAGGCAGAAGAAATCACTTCACACATGCTCATATCTTGCCTTCTCCAAGACCATGTCTTGTTATATAATTTTGAAGCTTTGCTTTGAATTTGACTCCGGGATTACCCAAATTGCGTTGCAGATGACTTATCTCTCCCACACCACTTCCTTGATTGAATGTTTTACTCCTTTGCATGACCGCTTCACTCATGCACTAAGGTGAAAGTTGCTTGCTTGAACAACAAGAAATGATGTTGCACTATTCTAGACAAGACTATTCTCTTCCATCTCACACACTTGGACTGAAGTGTATGGCCTACTACACCCAGAATTTGCACCTGAGTAGCGCTAGCTGCTCAACTGTGAGAGGGAAAACTTGTACTTACAAGTAAGCGCTAGAACTACAGTTGGAAGTGAGGAATGAATGAGTAGATAGCAATAAAATCATTGTCTCCCACATTGGCATCCCTATGCAGGCTCTTCATTTCCACCCTTGTATCCCCTACAATCCTGGTATGGAGCACGACTCCTGGTGCTCAATCTCGGAAACCATCCATGATTATTTCCAAGCAAGAACATGGCAGAACAGGATACTAGCAACTATACAGAATAAGTAGAAGTGTCATTTTATTCCCCAATTCTACTGGTTCTATCGAGTCCATAGGTACAATTTTGGCATGCAGGACACGTATAGTGGTCAATTTCAATAGACGTCCATATGTTATCTGGGAAGAGTGCACTTGTCAAACAAAGCTCTCCAAACTCCGTACGACACAATGAATTATTTGTTTACTCATTCTCAAACACCCTCCACCGCATTGAGTCACCAGGCATGGTCCTGGCGCTCCATCTTGGCAGCCATCCATGAATTTTTCGGGGTGAGGCCACCATCTGTAGGAAACTGCGAGTAGTGAGGGAATGTAGAGATAGACAAGGGGGAAATCTTAAGAGAACAAGCGCGTGGCAAGGAGACGAAAAGAAGCGTCGGCAAAACGGCGCAAGGTCACACAGTCACAAGAGAGTGAGGTGCTACCCGTCGGGGAGGGAGTCAAGAGCAAGCGGGCAGCGAGCTCGCTCTCGCTCGTGGTCTCACCTCCACCACGCGGGTGTTGAACCTGCCCCCCCCCCCCCCCCCTTCCCAAATCCCATTTTCCTCATATGTCTGCTTTTCTCACTACACATCACAATGTCCCCTCCAAGGAGCCAAACCCGGGTGACCACGTTAGGATAACGCAATCAGCACCAGGTAGCTGTGAGCATGAACGACGCCTGTGTCACCATGGCCAACGTCCACAGCTTGGTGATGACGAACGTGCCGGCAGCACGGTCCATCTCTCTCAGTCACCTGCATAAGTGGCAAGTGGGGTATGCCAGGCCAGAGGTCACAGTGTGTACTAGACACAAAACCAACACTCCCCCATGACCCACAGCCGATACACACAGCACACGCGCACGATCGTCACAAGATGTGACAAGCACAGCTGTACATGGATGCACACATGGGCAACGGCTGAACTGGGAGCATCACGAGAGCACAACAAGCCGACGGCATGGACTGCAGCCTTGAAGACGTTGCTGCTGAGCGCCTTCATAAGAAGGTCAGCTCTGTGCTGCCGAGTGTCAACCCAGACGATCTGGACATCACCTACAGCCACTCTCTCGCGCACAAAATGATGCTCAACATTGATGTGCTTGGTGCAAGTGTGATGCATGCCGTCGTGCTCAGCAATGGCCTTGGTGCTTTGATTGTCGCAGCGCTGAGTGATGCAGCGGATGGGTCCATGCAGCTTCCGGAACAGTCGACAAAGCCAAATGCTCTTACAAGTGCCCGCCCCAAGTGCGACATACTCAGCCTCAATAGAACTACGAGCAACACAACCCTGCTTGCTACTCTTTAATGACACTACGGTACCGCCAATAAGAAAGATGTAGCCAGTACGACTGCGAGCATCAGCATCATGGGCCATGTCACCGTCAATCACCACTGACGGTTGTGTCCTGTAGCAAAGACCAGTGCAAGCTGTGGACACATCGTATCAAACGATGCGCAGCGCAACCTCCACATCTTGTGCTCTCGGACATTGTGAGAACTGTGCTAGGAAATTCACAGAAAAAGTAACATCCGTCCTGGTTGTTATCGCCAGGTACATGAGCAAGCCAATCATGCAGAGGTAGTGTATCACATCAACCGACTCCCCCAGCTTTGATACATCCGGTGTCTTCAGCAGTCTTTGTCCTACTGGGGTCATGGGCGTGGAAGCTGTGGGCACTGTCTCGAGGAGTGGGGTGAAGCGCTCCCCTAGGCTACGTACACATGCAGCCTGGTGAACGTGAAGCACGTGGCAAGAGCGGTCTCGCTCGAGCTCTATGCCCAGGAAGACACGAGCCGGCCACAAGTCCTTCATCATGTACGTGGACTGAATGAGTGCCTTCACCGATCGCACATCCTCCTGACTGGGTGATGCTATCAGCACGTCATCCACATAGACGAGGACAGTAACGAAAGGGGCCGATGGAGGAGTGACAAAGAGTGAGGGGTCAACAGAGCTATGTTGGTAGCCGCCCTTTTGAAGTGTGGACGTGATCTCCTAATTCCAGCAACAAGGCGACTGCTTCAGACCATAGAGGGCCTTTCGCGACCGCCATACTCTGTTGGTGCCATTAGAGAACCCAGGGGGTTGAATCATGTAAATCTCCTTATCCAGCTGACCATGCAAGAAAGCATTGTTGTCATCCATCTGCTCCGGCTCCCAGTCATGTTGGGCGACTCGACTCAGCAAGGCTTCAGCTGTGGTGTAACGGCCAACTGGCACAAATGTTTCGTCAAAGTCAATGCCAGGGACTTGGAAGAACTCCTTGGATGTGAGAAGAGCTTTGCAATTGTTCAGTGTGCCATCGGGTTTGTACTTGCACCCAAAGACCCACCGCGCATCAATGGCTTTGTGCCTTGGTGGCAGGTTGACCAGCTCGTATACATCATGGTCGTTGAGAGCGTTGAGCTCGTCGCGCATGGCACCTTTCCACTGCTGAGCATGGAGAGCCGCACATGCCTGCTGCACAGTAGTAGGTTCAGGTGACGGAGAGGAGGTGCCAGTGGTCGCTTGACACTCAGCAACGGTGTCAATGGCAACAACAGGGACATCACGCGCGTGCTCGGAGACAAGCAGAGCATACCCCAGGGAAGAGCTGGGATGAACGACACCAGTAGCGAGCCCCTGGGCATCCATGCCCGTCCGAACAACGGGGGACTGAGCCGTCCGTTCCTAAGAGGGTCGGGTGGATGTCATAGGGACACTGGAGGTGCGGTGAGGAAGTGCACGGAGATGCCCACCGCGGATAAAGGGTGAGACGGGCGCTGGTCCAGTGGGCTCTGCTGCCCGAGGAGGGTCAGCCATAGCTGGAGAGGCTGGAGAGGCGGGTGGCGACGCAGACGTGGGTGTCAAATCAGACACCTCTGGGGAGACTGGAGTGCTTGACAAGCTAGACGACAAGGAAGGGAGGGACATCGATGCAGGTGGTGACATTGAGTCTGACGACTGCGGGAGGGTCGAGGGTGCCGATTGCGAGGGCACAGCCGGAGGAACGGAGGATGGGACCGGACGGACTTCCCCCCCAAGCCGAGAGAGCGGGAGAAGGGAGACATCGGACAAGAGACGACCAAGATCACGAAGGAAGACAGACTCAAAGAACTATACATCGCAGGACTCGACCACGCGTTAGCACACTGGGTCCCAAAACCGCCAGGCTTTGGATTGGGAAGAAACACCCAAGAAGGGGCACAAACGATCCCGAGGGGAGAGCTTGCCATCACAAAGATCGTCAGGCAGCCAGACAGAAGCAATACAACCCAAGACACGGGCAAAACGAAGATCGGCACGAGTGCCGGACCAACGCTCGAAAGGGGTAATGGAGCGAGGGAGAGGGTCGTGCGGGACCCGATTCCAGACCCAAGTCATGTAGTTCATGCCCTCAAAGGCAAAGAGCGAGGGAAGACCAGACTCGGACAGAAGAGTCCTAACACCATCGGCGAGGATACGGTTCCAACACTCAGAGACACCATTTTGCTGGGGTGTGTAGGGAGCAGAAGTCTCCAGACACACCCCTTTAGAAGTGAGAAAACGGGCGGTGGGACCAAGGAATTCACCACCGTGGTCACTGCAGAACACCCGTAGGGATTGCTGACAGGCCCGCTCAGCCTGAGCAAGCCAGGTCTCAATGGTGGGACAGACATCGCTCTTGTGATGGAGGGCGAAGACCCAACAAAAGCGGGAGAAGTCATCAGTGATGCATAAGACATAGCGACCAACATTACCAAGAAGGTCATGGGGAAGAGGACTCATGACATCTGCATGGACACGGTCAAGGGGATGGCTGGACTAAGACTCAGAATCAGAGAAGGGAGCACGGTGCATTTTGCCCTGGGCACAGTCAAGACAGCTAGCTGGGTAGGGAGCAGGGAAGGTAGACGGGGACAATCCCAAGGCTGGTTGAAGACGGAGCATGCTAGAGACAGAATTGGTGTGGACATAAGCAAGACGGCGATGTAAGAGGCGGACAAGGTCAGGAGAGAGAGAGAAGGTGCCACATGGCCAAGAGCGGTGCCGACAGAGGAAGCAGAGGAGGAGAACAGGGGCACACGATACAACTTGTCACATTTGACCCCGCGCAAGACAACGCGACCAGTGGGACGCAGCTGTACGGTGGCAACACCACGAAAAGCAGCAAAGTCCATGTCCTAAGCATCAAGAGAAGACACCGACAGCAGGCTGAGTTCCAGGGAAGAAACGTACAAAACGTCAGGAAGGTACAGAACACCAGAGGGGCCAACAAAACGAACAACACCAACCCCCTGAACGGGGAGCAACTGATTCAACCCAGTACAAACATAGCGCATAGAACCAGCAGGGCCAAGAGAGACAAACGAGGAGCGCACGGAGGTCATGTGGTGAGTGGTTCCGGAATCCAACATCCAAAAGCCACTTGACCCGCGCACATTGGGGAGTACACCACATGTGGCCACAGTGCCAACAGGTGGAACGGGACAGGACGATGGAGCACACGCAGCGAGACAACGAGGGAGGACGACAGATTACCAGTGCTCAATCCACGGAACGGAGGGAGACAAGGACCCAAGCACGTGCCCTGGGGGGTCACCACGAAGCACTGAGTCTGACTGACACGTGGGACCACTGGCCAGCGGAGCAACACCCTCACCTCCCTGATCGCGAAGATGTAGAAACTGAAGGAGGAACTGCTCCAGGTGCTGCTCGCCATCACCCGTGATAGACGCGGCTGGAGCCGGGCTCAAAGCGCCCGAGGAAGACAGGGACCACGGCGGGACGGTGTAGGCCGAGGAAGGAGGCGCGGCATACGACTGTGCGCCATATGGAGGAGGCCAGCCCCACGGATATGGGAGGAGAGGAGGGCCGGGAGGCAGCTCGGCAGTGGCGTAGGCGTGGGAAGATGACGGGACAGCTGATGAAGAGGAGGGCGCGGCACTGGAGGAGGATGAAGATGTGGAAGTGCCGCCAGAGGTGTGAGCCCAGTGGGCGCGCATGGCACGGGCAAGGCACAGGTCATATGGTGGAGCAGGGTACGCACGGGCGGAATGCTCGGCAGAACCACAGTTCCAGCAGATGACATCACCTGAGACACGAGAAGCAGAGATGGTTGCCTTCTCCTTGCCCTTGCCTTTGCCTTTGTTCTTGCCCTTTCCCTAACCACGACGCTGAGAGGATAGATAGTGGCTGCTGTAGAGGACATGGAGGAAGAGGAAGCAGATCCAACAGGGGTCGTGGAGGAAGAGGAAGGTGAAGGGGTTGTAGTGAGCGCAGCGACACCGGTGACGGAGGAGTGGTGGAATCGCCGATGGGGGGGGGGGGGGGGGGGG
>SZWC01013322.1:7606-33253 GCA_023375785.1 Penium margaritaceum | reverse complement strand
TTTCCCAAATCCCATTTTCCTCATATGTCCGCTTTTTTTCACTGCACATCACAATGTCCCATCGAAGGAGCCAAGCCCGGGTGACCACGTTAGGAGAAAGCAATCAGCACCAGGTAGCTGTGAGCATGAATGACGCCTGTGTCACCATGGCCAACGTCCACAGCTTGGTGACGACGAACGTGCCAGCAGCACGGTCCCTCTCTCTCAGCCACCTGCATAAGTGGCAAGTGGGGTGTACGACGAGGCCAGAGGTCACAGTGTGTACTAGACACAAAACCAACACCATCGATCAAGGTACACCTATTGTTGCACCACACACTTAACAGCTTGTCAGTTCATTCCAAACACCATTGATTTGTTTGAGTCAGCTGGTACAGTTATGGCACAGAGCACAACTCCCAGTGCTTAACTTTGGTGATAGTCTACAATTCATTCCAGGAAATTGTACCATCAAATAGTGTACTCCAAACAATACATGAAGTACTTTACAGATCATCCATTTGTTCCAAAAAACCCTTTGGTCCATGGAGTCAACGGCACAGTCGTGGCATAGAGCATGGCTCTTACCCTTAATCTTGGCAATCGTCTGTAAGTATACTAGGTGATTGGACCATCAAAAGGGAGCTACTAATGCTGCATGACCCATTTTATGACCCATTGATGCGTTCTCAAACACCCCAAATTCTGTTGATTTGACAGGTGTGGGCTTGGAGGGGAGCACAACTCCAGCAGCTCAATCCTGGATGAGTTCACAGTAAAAAAGGGTACCCTAACTCCACACACACAAATTTTGTGGCTTGTCAATTTGCTCCCAATCACCTGTGAATCTTTCCAATCCACAAACGTGGTTGTGGCAAAAACATGGCTCATGTTACTGAATGTCTGCAAATGTCCTATTTTTTTTCCGCACGAGTGCACCATTAAATAGGGATCTCCTGAATATTCACAACACAGATCACTACTTGTCAATTTGTTCCCAAATGCTCCCGATTCAATCGAGTTGACGAGCATGGTGGTGGTACACAGTACTGCTCCCCGAGCTAAACTACGGAAACCATTCATAATCTTATCTGGGAAATTGCACATCAATCAAGGCACTTCTAATGCTACAAGAAACAACTTGTGGCTTTTCCATTCATTCCTCAATGCCTCCAATTCCATCAAGTCAACAGGCACGGTCATGGCGCAGAGCACGGCTCCTGACACTCAATCTCAGCAACCGTCTGTAAAGTTTTCCGGAGAAGTACACAATCAAATGGGGCATTTATACTGCTATGACATACATTGTTTGACTCTTTGATGTATTTCTTAATCCCTAGAATAATGTCAAGTCAGAAGGCACGATTGTGGCACAGAGCATGACTCTGACGCTCAACTGCAGAAACATTCCACAATCTTCCACAACCTAGGTGAGTGCACCATTCAGTGGGGCATTCGTAATGCTACATGGTGGTGTTTACGTCTTGTTCATTTGTTCCTAAATGCAACCAGTTCCTGTGGATTTATGAGCATGGTCATGGCATAGAGCACTGCACCCGACTCTCAATCTCAACAACCAAACCTGAATGTTCCTGGGTGAGCAGAAGTCTGAATAGGAAGTTTCTTATGGGACACAATGCAATCTATGGGTTGTTGATTGTTTCCAAAGTCCCCTGATTCTATCAAGTCAAAGGGCATTGTTATGGCACAAAGCATAGCTATAGACGTTTGATCTTGGCATTTTTTTGTTTGTTTTTTTTCTTTACCAATAAAGCACATCATCAAGTAAAAGCACTTCGAGCGCTACACAATGCAGTTTACTACTTGTTGATCGGTCACCAAACACCCAGATCTGTCGTGCTAATGAGCATGGTCATGGTCCAGACTAGGCCTCTCAATACTCAATCTCAGCAACCGTCCACAGTATTTCCTGGGAACATCACACAATGCTGCTGCTGATGCGTTGAGCGATGCAGTGTTGGAAGTTGGAGAGCCGGAGTTGACGAGATACCTGAGAGGTGATTCCAATGGCACATATGGCCCACAATACTGTTGCTGATGCTTTGGGTAATGTAGTACTGGCAATAATGTCAGCAAAGAGCTGTGCCACACAAGACGTGTTGATGTCCAGCCCTGGAGACAGGAGAGCAGAAATGCGCCAATGTCAGTACAGCCACAATGCCACTGACGATGCCTTGGGCAGCGGGGTGACAGCACTGCTGTCAGGTTAAGATCATGCTACACAGGAGAACTATACAGGGGTGTACAGATTTGCAGCCAAGGATTCGGTCAGAGAGATGCTGGCGGCTTGGCAGTTTCCACCACTACAGCTGAAAACTCAGAGGAGCAACTAAAGGAGGATGGAAGGAGACTTGATGCCGGCAGAGGCGGAAGACTATTGCTGAGTGGTGGCAGGACCCATATGTCCCAGGTCTTGGAAATGCAAGGACGGTGTGTCAACCCACGGGCTCTAACACCAGAAGCTACTATGTTGAGGTGATGAGACCAGGGGTGTCACACATCAGGCATGCAGGGTTATGGGGAGGGTCTCACGTAGGGTGCGCCATGGTAGTAGAGGAGACCACAATTCCTTTCTCAAGAGTTAAGAAAAAACACAAGAGCAAGTAGGTGGAGTTAGAAAGCAAGAACCGGTGAGGGCGGTGTCGACCACACAAGATGCACGTTGACCTCATGCCACCACCCAGGGGTTGAGCTTTGACCTCTTGGCATAAAGCCAAGGGCGGCTACTCACAATGACACAGAACCAACCTGGTCAGGTGGCCTCCTAAGGATCAGCACTCCTCTTGCCAAAGCAATCAATACTCGAAAACTACACACAGGTTTGGAGATGGCCCTGGCATCCTAAAGTGTTTAAGGGCCAGAGCTCTCATGAGCAAGATTCATCAAGGAGAAACAACCAGGAGGGTGAGAGCCATTGCTTGGGAAACTGCTACTGCTGTTCGAGTGGGAGGGATATTTGCATGTGTCCAATCACGTGAAAGGAGCTCCAGTACAGTCATCCACTTCATCTCTTGTACACAGTGTGAAAGGAAAAAAGCATGTGGAGCAAGACAGGAGGGCATTACGGGTGTGATGGATCAGAACTTAACTACAAACATCAATACCTCTTGGGTGCTCTGGGGTCGAGCGATGCGTGCGATCTTGTGTCATGCATGATTGCTTTGAGAAACTCTCCTGAGAATCCGGGGGATTTCAAGTTTACTGGGTCGTGACTTTGTAAAAATCCAACGCCATTGAGGAGTCAACCAAACAACGTTGATACGGTTTGCAAATCTTTCATCGACCATCCTAGAAATTGGTCAAGTTTTTCAGAACCTTCAAGATCGCAATACCACAAGTTTGGAAAGGTGGCCCAAGTGCCCTCTGCCAGATGGCAGAAAAATGCTGAGGTTGGCCTCGGAGGGGCCACACATGCAATGATAAAAATGCTCAGTCGCGGGTTTTAGGTTTGTTATGTCTGGGACATAACAATTCCCCCAATTTTAGCCGCGACACCTCGACTCATTAGCAGACGTAGGCCAGTGATGCCTGTAGTAGCCTTCGGTCAGAAGATCAATGTCTTGGAGGTTGTTGTAGGACTCCAAGCTATTGTGCGCAGCATTGTAGCCATGTGAAACGAGGAGATACTCAGTCATTTCACAATAGTGTCAATGTCCAAGGATGTCCTTGATCACGTAATCCATATCACTGTCCACTTGAATCGGAGGCGGAGGAGCAACATCTCTGCCAAGGAATCTCTGTTGGGGTCTTGATAGTGCTTTAGTGTCCTCATATTGGAAGACCGGATGGATTGCCATTCTGTTGGGTAGGCAAAGTCGAGCGACAAACGGACTTTACATTTGTCTGATGTAAAATGGTCCCAACCATTGAGGTCTGAGTTTTTTTAAGTCCCTTCCACCTAGCTTGATGTTTCCAAACTAAGTAGAACGTGATCTCTAGCGTTGAATCTGTCATCACTGCAAGTTTGGTCTGTTGCTCGCTTCATTGCCGCTTTCGTCTTCGCAAGGGTCTGGCGTGTTTGCTCCCAGATGTTAGAAAAATCAGGGTGTTGGATGTCAACGGCACAAATATTGCTCTGGTTTTGGATTCCTGTTGATGTGGCAGGAAGTTTTCCGTATACCAATTCAAACAGAATTTTAACTGTTGTGTTGGAAATGGCCGACTTATATGCAAGATTGGCGGTTGGTACATTTTCCGCCCAAAAAGTTCTATGGGGCTCGCATAAAATACAGAGATGCTGTTCAAGTATCTGATTTTTCCACTTTGTTTTTCCGTTGGTTTGAGGATGGAATGTTGTTGATAGCAAGATGCTACTATCATAATGCATCATTGTTTTGTGCCAAAAATGGCTAAGGAAGCGGCCTTCCCCATCACTGGTTATGGTACACAATATTCTGCGCGGCCGTATAGTCTGATTAAGAAACAACCACATTGTTCCTTCAGCGGTGACGGTGGTCGTTGTTAGGATCAAGAACAAAACTTATAAAGATTTTTCCACCACCATGATCCTTGTGGATGGCGTCATACCCTTCTGGGATAACATGCAGGCCCGTTACGAAGTCCATGCTGATTTCGACCCACTACTCTATTGGAACAAGGAAAGGTTGGAGCACATCTGGTGGCCTTGTGCAATGAGAATCTTACCTCCGACAGGTCTTGCATGATTTGTAAAATGATAGCTTCTTGAGCGTCATGTCCTTGTTGAAGTATTCACCTAAGTTGGTGTTGTGGCACTCCTCCTGAAGCATCCTTTGTAGCTCCTTATTTGGTAGTACGACGATTTGGTGAGTAAATTGTCCATACTTGTAGGGGTCCTTGAACCATAGCTTTGCGTTCTTGTAATCATGGAACTCCTCGTAACCCTTCACAAATAGCCTCACGAGGTATGGTTCTAACTGAATGAGAAACGTGCTGATATTGGCCATAAAGTGTGGTCACCAAATAAGAGCATCCTCTGGATTTCTTTATTCAAGGTCGGTACTTGATGCCGTAATCAAAGTTGGACTCCAGGAACTCCATAAATTGAGTTTTTTCATGGCTCAGGTTTGGCTGAGCCATGAAAGCTTCCTCTTTTGTTTCCTACTCTACTACTTCTCATATTCCCCACTACGTTGTGGGCCGCTCAATCAGAGGCAGGTGTCCTTTCTTGCCATTGATGCTGACGTAGACTACTCCGCTAAACTAATCTACCTGTGGATTGTGTCGGTGTAAGAAGTCTTGTTTGAGGATGAAATCTTGGTTGCTCAGTAGGAAAATTGTAACGGGTCATGTCTCCAGCTCCTGCTCTGAAGTCGTTGTCGGAGTTCGTAGAATGGCGTTCTCAGTCCGCGTCAGGGGTTTACCCCCTTCACAAGACTGAGGGGCAATCGTCATCAACAATCCAGAGTAGGGAGACTCGAATACTTCGAGTCTCTGGAGGCCCATTTCCATTTTTAACCAAACCCCTGGTTTTGGGACCCAAACCGGGGGTTTTTACCTCAAACTCGTGTGTTTGCACGAGTTATTTTTTTTACTTTATGTCGAATTTTGTCAAGAACGAACTTCGATTTATGTTTTGCCGTTCTGGCGCGAAATCATCGCGTGCAAGGAACACTGGCAATTTTGCGCCAGCTGTCTCTCGACCTCACCCTTGCTCCCCCTATCCCTCATCCTTGCTTGCTTTTTTTTCAAAGAGGGTGAGGGGGGGGGGGGGAGGGCACGAGGGCATGAGGCCTCGCCCTCGAGGCCCTCGTGGCCTCTCAGCCGCCGATCGGGCTGAGGCCGCGATTGGCGGCTGGCGGCTGGCCGGCCGGTGGCCGGCCGGTCGCCGGCCGTCTAGCTGGCCGGCAGCGAGCTGGCCGGTGGCCAGCAAAGTGCTGGCCGCCGGCCAGCCCTCGCTGACGCGAGGGGTGGTGCGCAACCACCCCTCGCTTCAGCAAGGAGGGAGGGCCGAACCGGCCCTCCCGCTACATTCCTCCCCACTGATTATGAACCGTCTTGGTTCATGAACAACAAGTAGGATTGTCAGTTAGTGAGTCATCAACATTATGAAAGAAAATTGACAATTTCAATCACCAGCTAGACATGAACACGTGCATGGTACTTAGACCTAAGCTGCAGCTTGTAGGTCAGCACGGCTAGTGGCCTCCCCCCTTTAGGCTGGAGCGTCCGCGCGACAACCATGTTGGGCGTCCCCAATCTCCTATGGTCGCTGTCCATGAATGCTGCCCTGTGGGAATGTTGTTCACTTGATCCGCGTTCAGGTGGTACCTCCTGCCACGCGTCGATGTGTGGGAGCTGCAAGCTCGCTCCAGTACTCGTTGACCACCCCTGTGGGCAACCGAGATTTGGGCTCCCATGAATTATGTTCAGGTCCACAACCGGCCCAATGAATGAGGTACTCCCTAACAACGCGCGACCAAAGAGTACGCTCTCGGTGCTGGAGTAGGCGAAGGACCTCGTATTGGCCGTCGGCATCAAGGACTGCTGGCGGTGGCTGAACGGTTCCGTCTGCCATGTATGGAGCCAGCAGGCTCACATGAAAAACGTCACGTATTTTCATAATCGACAAAAGTAGCAATCGGTATGCCACTAGCCCGATACGCGCCACAATGAGAAACGGCCTTATCCACATTGATAGAAGTTTTCTTGCCCCTGGCGACTTCAGCTGAAGGTTTTTAGTACTAAGCAGCACTTTGTCACCGATGTCAAATGAGACCTCCCGACGACCTTTGTCGGCATATGCCTTTTGTCGTTGCCGAGCTGCTTGAAGGTGACCCTTCGCCTCCTGCAACAAGGAGTCGATACGCTCGGCAAAGGCTTGATCGGAAGGAACCTGTCCTTTTGTGCTCCCACTCTTCACCAATGAAGAGGGTACCACTGGATGCAGACCAGTACTCAACACGAACAGTGTGAACTGTGAGGACTCGTTCACCAAGTTGTTCACCACAAACTCTATCGATGCTAGGCATTCATCCCAATCATGCATGGCAGGGTCCACGTACATGCGGAGGATGTGCTCCAGAGTGCGATTCATGTGCTCTGTTTGTACGTTAGTTTGAGGGTGAAATGTTGTCGACAGTTGTGACACTGCCAAAGTACTCGTGCATCGTTTGCAAGAACTTACTAGAAAATTTTCGATCTCGATCGGAGATAATGCGCAACGGCAAGCCGTGGTACTTTACGACACCCTCAAAGAAGAGATGAGCAGTCTCCTCTGTGTTCACGTCAGTGGTTGTAGGAATGAAGTGTGTCATCTTTGTCAAAAGATCCACAACCACTAGTATTGCATCGTGGCCACGGGCCGTGTCTGGAAGACCAGTAATGAAGTCCATGCTGACGGACTCCCATGGAGTCCCAGGAATGGGAAGCTGTTGGAGGAGTCTAGCAGGCTTCTTGTTACTAGCCTTATTCCAAAGACATGGGTCGCATGTCATGCAATACTTGCGGACATCAACACTCCATAGTGGCCCAAGAGTGCCTGTCCGGTCTTTCAGGGTCCCACATGACCTACGACCAGCGGGTCGTGGAATTGGGAGGTAACCTTTGCTCGAAGGTCTCCCGAGTTTGGCACAACAACTTGTTCTCCATGCCAAAAGATTCTTGCAACCTCCACCAAGCCATACTTGTCCAGATTTCAAGAGTCTTGAAACCAAGAATCCACACAGTATCCCATCCGGATCCTGTTTACAAAACCGTTCTAATGGATAATCTCTCGTGGTGGTTGCCGCAGAGGTACAGGGGGAGCTGGTGGTTGTACTGTTGCTGTTGCAATGGCCACAAAACACCCACTAACCTCAGTGGTTGCTTTAATCTCCACGGGCTGTCGGCTTAGTGGATCTGCCACATTGATGCATCCTGGCTGATGTTCCCATGTGAACGAGAATCGACTCAGGTGTTTTCTCCAACGTGCCTGCCGTCTTGACAGGTTCAGTTGCGTTTTGGAAAAATACCAATGGATTATGGTCGGTCATGACCGTCACACCCCCTTCTGCACCCTTGAGGTAGCAACGCCACATCTTGAAAGCGTGTACTACCGCAAGGAGCTCTTGATCCCTAGTCGTGTAGTGCGTTTCCGCGGGGATGAGCTTCTGGCTCTCATACACAACTGGATGACCGTTCTGCATGAGGACAGCTCCGAGTCCTACTACCGACGCATCACATTGAACCTCCCACGGTTGCAATGGATCTGGAAGAGCTAAGACGTGTGCCGTGGATAGAAGCTCTTTGACTTTGAGAAATGTGTTCTTGCAATCAGGTGTCCATTCCCCCTGCACATTTTTTTGCATGAGCCTGGTTAGTGGTGCTACCAGGGTCGAATACCCTTGCATAAACCGTCGAAAGCAGTTTACAAGGCCGAGGTAAGACCGAATGTGCCCAACATTTTCAGGGCGTGGCCAGTCCGCAACGGCTTGGACCTTTCGTGGGCCGACATGGATGCCGTCCTTGCCGACGATGTGTCCAAAGTATTCGAGCTCATCTTGTGCAAACTTGCACTTGCTCACTTTCCCATAGGACTTCTTTTCCCGAAGGATTGCGAGAACTTCGCGCAGATGTTCTATGTGCTTCTCCATTGATTTGGAGAAAACCAGGATGTCATCCAGGTAAACTAAGACAAACTGTCCGAGTTGCTTGGCGAACGTTCGGTTCATTTCTCCTTGGAAGGTTTCCGGAGCATTTGTAAGCCCGAAGCATAACACTCGGGACTGATAGTGTCCCGTGTGCGTTCAAAACACGGTTTTGGGTACATCATCTTTCGTGATGCGGATTTGATGGTACCCTTGAGACAAATCCAAGGATGGAAAGACTTATGCGCCTTGGAGTTGGTCGAAAAGGTCCTCAATCCACGGTAAGGGGAATCGATTTCTCACCGTCAGCTTGTTCAACGCCCAGTAATCCACGTACATACGTAAAACACCATCCTTCTTGTTCAAAAAAAAGATCAGTGTACCGTACGGCGAGCTACTAGGCTCGATCCACCCTTTTGCAAGGTTCTCTTTGATTTGGCAATCAGCCTCTTGCCTTTCTGTTGGACTAAGGCAATACATGGGTCTGAATGGAGGAGTCACCTCCGGTTGAAGCGGAATCGCGTGGCCCATGTGTCTTTCTGGTGGAAGCCCAGCCGGTGGGTCTTGGAATACATTCGAGAACTCCGCCAATAGAGATTTGATCTCTTGTGGCTTTTATTCCTTCACGTCGTCCTCCACTTTCTACAGCTGAGCCAAAACGTATCGACAACCTTATCGAATACGTCACTTGACCTGAATCGCAGACAAGCTGGCATGGACTTTGAGTTTGGTAGATGATGATTCCCTACTCGAAATCAACGTAAAGCGGCATTGTCCTTTTTGGAGGATCAAACACTTTGATTCAAAGCACATTAGATCCTTGTTCACATGGAGCCAGGGATCGCATAGCACCACGTCAAACGGGTCAAGAAGATTGAGTACCTTCAACGTGACACTCTGTGTATACCCTTGAATGCACATTTTTGCTTTACAAGTACCGATCACAGGTACCATACCGTTGTCACCAACAACAATTGTGCCATTCGATGGCTCGTACTTCAAGCCAACCTGTCGGGTAAAGCCAAGGCTAACAAAAGAGTCGTCCCCTCGAGTGTCAGCAAGTACGTTCACGGGAGCACCAGCAAGGTGTCCTTTGAACTAGATCATCATGTTGCCTCCACTCTTCCGAGTGAACAGACTCGACGACGGCAAGCCGAGTTTGTGATAAACACGGAATCTGTACGACGGGCGTCGGAACTCCCATGATTCACCCACTCGAGTCCACATCTTGTGGACACGTGTGAATTCGGCTAGCACCTTCCAGTCTTTAAATTTGACTGGGTCGAAATCGTTGACTAAAGGTACTGCGAACGTGATTGAACTCATTGCTTTGAGGGCGTTTGCTTCAATCACTGTATCACACAACTCTTGCGCAGTGGTCGGTGTTGCCACCACTAAGCATGTACGATCATGCAATTTGGTCGGAGATGCAAGGTTTAGTGGGCAATGCCGGTCAGCAAGTGTACAATGCGGTTCAACAAGAGGAGAGAAGACAATAGAGAAATTTGAACTTGTCAAAAACTCAAATTGTTCAACATCCTCATCTGAAAACATGAACCCACACTCGTGATCCAATTCAACCCCTGAGTGGTCCCCACTGACGTCACTCAGAGGTGGGGAAAACCCGCCCCACGGCCCTCTCCGTTGCCACGGCCGGGCCCATTGCCGCGACCGCGACCCTGTCCACGGCCCTGTCCGCGGCCTCCTGCTACACCATCCCCACGAGGTGTTACTGCTACAGCTAACGCCGCGGCCTCTTGTCCACCCCCAGCAGCCTGAGGGCATTGAGCCCTAAAGTGGCCCGGCTGCATGCAGTTGTGGTAGAGCCCTTCGCGGAAGGATGTGTTGCGATGCTCACGCGCCGCTTGCAGCTCGTCATTCTCGCGACTGCGCTTGTTCTTGGGGCCCTTGTATCCACCAGCCTTCTTGGCTGGAGGGTTTGTAGGCTGCTTGCCCTTGGCCTCGCCTTGCTGTCTAGCTGACCCACCAGCCCCTCTAGCGCCCATGCGCATGTCGTGGCCTTGCTGTGCACGCGCGTTATGCCGTGCATCAGAGTAGTGCTTTGGGCTTGCCGCATCCACTTCGCTCATGTAGTCGCGCAACGCCCTCTAGCTTGTCCAAGCTTGGCCAGTGGCTGTCGTGGTGGTCTTGTCCTTCAACTTCTTGCTGGCAATACCATCACGCAAGTACTCCAGCAACATGCACTCCGGGTACTTGAAGGTCTGAGTCCCATCGCCCTCGGTGAAGCTTTTGGCTTCTTCCACGAGTGCGACGAACTCGCTCAATTAGGATTCGAGCGAGCTGCCCAGCTGCCCGAAGTCCTTGATCTTGTAGAAGGCGCGTTGCACCTCCTCACGTTGGGTGCACTTCTTGCGCATGATCGCGTAGAAGACCTCCCACGGCATGGACTGCCACTCGAGGTGTGGCTGCTACGCAGTCCACTCCTTGACCACATACTTGAAGAGTTTGTCTTCAAGCCGCGTCATGGCAAGGTCGCCCCACTGGCTGAGTGGAGCCTTGTGGACACATAGGATATGCTCCATGCGGTTCAGTCAGTCGGTCAGCTTCACGCCCTTCCGGAAGATCTCCACACTATGGAGGAAGGACGTGTTCATGACCAACCCCGAATTCGTTGAGGTAGGCAAGTCATCGTTGCCACCGGTAGTGGCATCCGCAGCTGCGACACGTTGCGCTTGCTGCTGCATCCGCAGCAAGGTCACGCTCTGCAACACCTTGTCGAGGTCGTTGCATTGACGGCTTGCCTCATGGGTGGCCAGGCGCTGCAGCTGGCGATCACGGTCAAGGTTCGTGATGCTCTGCCTGACGTGAGCTAGCAGGTTTGCAAACGCAAACTTGAGCTCTGATGTCGTCAAAGCATTGGCGATAACCTCCAGGGCCTCGCGTTATCCGTGCACCCTTACCTAGTACAAGAGGGTTCGGTTCGCATACACGCCTCCAAGGAGTCCCACCTTTTGAAGGAGTCTGTCGTCGGTGACGACGCTCGAGTGGGCGCTGCCTTGCCCCATTGCGGCCGCATCGTAGGAAGGAGGGTCTGCCCCCATTCCTCCGAGTGGTGCCGTATCTCCACCATCGGTGGTGATCTTGAGTCGGCCTGCAGCCTCGGCAGCAAACTCCGCGAGCCTACGACGGTCATCGCGAATTGCCTTCACGGCGATGTCGTCTGGCTCGTTGTCGTGGGAACTTCCCGTGTGGCTGCTTTCAGTACCCTTGCTGCTCTTGGCAGTCTCGCTGCCATCGGCAGCTTTAGGCGATGCGGCGGGCGTCTTGCCCTTCTCGAGCAATTTGCTCAAGTTCGTCGCACGACGATGGCGATGGTCACGATCCTCGCCGCCTTCGCCATCGTCGGCGTCGTGCTCTTTGTCGGGGTATCCCCCTGGGAGATCCTCCTCCATCGTGTCATCCGTCGTATGGGGGTCGCCCACGTGCGCGTCGACGTGCTCGTCCAGCACCTTTTTGGCCTCTGCACGCTTCTCGGTATCACCAAGGTTGACGTCCGTTGCCTTCGGCGGTACGGTTGCCCTTGGTGGTACAGTTGCCTTTGGATTGGTAACCGTGCTCGCGGCGGCGGCTCCCAAAATTTGGAGTCCGCCGAGAGCTCGTGGCGAGGCCGTCACCACCTTGCCCTTGTTGGTCTTGGACGGTCCGGCACTTGCCATCTCGTCGCCTGTGCAACTAGCACGTGAAGACCGGAGTGAGAATCACCCCACAACATTAAGGAGGAATCGCCTCCCACAAACCCCTTGCTCTCACAATCGGTGAGGCAATTGAAAACTAATTTTCTATGTTCCTAGGCCACCACATCGGCACAAGGTCGTGGGTTTTGAAACTAGTCTTCCTAAACCGTGACTCATGGCGATTGGCAAGGACTAGTACCTAAGAAAACAGAAATTTACAAGACAATGGAATGAGGAGGAATGTGAGTGCCGCTCACAAAACAAGAGCGAAGAGTGCTAAGGAGAATTCTAACAATTCCTACCAAGCCTTCCACTCCTTCTTCTCCTTCTTGTCTTCCTCTTGTCTTCTTGTCTTCCTTGGTCTTCTCTTCACGCTCCTTGACACCTCTCGTGTTCTTGGGCGACGTCTCCCTTGAGCCGGCGGCATTGGCGAGCCGCCAAAAATCTTCAAGGTGTCACCCTCCTTTGAGGGTGCTCTCAGGCCGTGAGAGTCCCTAAGCTTGGGCAGGGGCGCTGTCCCAATTTTTGGATGAAGGGATTGTGAAGGAGCCTTGACAATGGGGAGGATTTTGTGGTTTTTGAGGGTGGGAAGTCCCCAACCCATCCCACAAAAATCATTCTAGCCCTTTGGAAGTGAACAGAGGCTGGAAGGAAGAGTCTCCACCAAGTAGAGCTCTTTTCAAGCTCTCTAGCGCACTTTACGGCGCTTCAATCCGTGAATTGTAGATGTCGTAGTCCCTTCTGGCGTTTCTCCTGCTGCTTGTAGCTGCCTCCGGTGTTTTGTGTGTGATGTAGCCACCATTTCCGTCGAACCCTTAGCCGCAAGGGCCGTCTGGCTTTGATACCACTGTAACGGGTCGTGTCTCCAGCTCCTGCTCTGAAGTCGCCGTCGGAGTTCGCAGAATGGCGTTCTCAGTCCGCGTTAGGGGTTTACCCCCTTTGCAGGACTGAGGGGCAATCGTCATCAACGACCCAGAGTAGGGAGACTCGAATATGTCGAGTCTCCGGAGGCCCATTTCCATTTTTAACCAAACCCCTGGTTTTGGGACCCAAACCGGGGATTTTTACCTTGAACTCGTGTGTTTGCACGAGTTATTTTGTTTATTTTATGTCAAAGCTTGTCGATAACAAACTTTGATTTACGTTTTGCCCTTCTGGCCCAAAATCGTCGTGTGCGAGGCACGCTAGCAATTTCGCGCCAGCTCTCTCTCAACCTCACCCTTGCTCCCCCTATCCCTTGTCCTCGCTTGCTTGTTTTGCAAGGAGGGCGAGGGGGGGCGAGGGCACGAGGCCACGAGGCCTCGCCCTCGAGGCCCTCGTGGCCTCTCAGCCGCCGATCGGGGTGAGGCCGCGATTGGCGGCTGGCGGCTGGCCGGCCGGTCGCTTGGCCGGCCGCCGGCCGTCCAGCTGGCCGGCAGCGAGCTGGCTGGTGGCCAGCGAAGTGCTGGCCGCCGGCCAGCTCTCGCTGACGCGAGGGGTGGTGCGCAACCACCCCTCGCTTCAGCAAGGAGGGAGGGCCGAACCGGCCCTCCCGCTACAAAAATCATCCAGACCAGTATTTTGTAGGGTTTGTTCATTATGTACCCAGTTTTTGGAACTATGTAACTCATTCGCCCATCGTCGAGCGAAAAATGACACAGGTATCAATGGACCGTAGGAAATAACGCACATATCAACGCCGGGCGAGAAATCAGCCAGACGCCCATGCAGTAAAAAGTATTACTGATCCAGGAATCAAGAGAAATTAATAGCTCCGTAGCCCATGCACTTTTCGCTCAATCGTGAATAGTACTGGATCGGAACCCTTGTGCCCAAGCGCAGGTACGATGCCAAACCGCCGGGGGAGGTGTGGAAGAGGCAGGTTGTTGGAAAAATATTGTGCACAAACCATATCATCTCGGACCTAGGTTTGACGCATATCATTCTTTGTTTGTGCAGCATTTGCATGAATTAATGCTATGCGTGCGTGGAGGCATTCGACACGTGTCATTGGATATGTTGATGACAAAGGACATTAGGCCGCTAGTGACAACTGAGGAGATCCTCGTCAGCCTCGCTAACAAGGCGGTACGCCAACCGCCACCTCGCCGACGACAACGACCCATTTTGATGTGACGTAGTGGAAAGGGTGCGGAAGGCCAACTGTTGCGCGAACCGAGCTCATAAAAGGAGTTCATGAGGTACTTTGACAGAATTGGCAACTTGTATTCCACGACATTGAATTTACTAGCAGGCCATGGCGTCCTCGCACCACTTGTCGCTGAAGGGTTGTCCATTGCCGCCTCTGGAGAAATGGGCGGGAGTTGTTGACGATGCCTGCCGCATGGACCTGTATGATGCGTGGGTCAGGTGGATTAACATCAAGCGCATGTGGGACTCAAATAGAATCGGCCCGTGTCCTGCACACCCATACAACATGTACTGGCTCATGGGTGTCAAACCGCCGCATCACTGTCCTGCATGGTGCCCACCTCACTGGCAGCCATGGGTCCATCCAGACCCACTGTGGTGTGCGAGATTGTAAACCGGGAAACTTTTGACATGACGAAGACTGAACAAGACGCATTTCAATGCTGAACCACGGCTCCTTGTCAACTTCATAAGTCACGACTTGCACATGTTTTACTTCTCCTGCACTGTTTTCACGTGGAAACATGTCTCCTTTGGATCCACTGAAGCTGCGAGGTCGTCCAATGCCGCCGCTCCAGTTGTGGGATGGAGCACCAGATGCTCCTCGATTTTGGTCCATGGGGAGAACTGCTTCCTCCACGACCCCGTATGGACCAGTTTGATGCATGGGCCGCGTGGAACAACATCAAGAGCCTCTGGGACTCGAACAATTTGGGCCCCCCTCCAAATGATCCATTCGACATGTGCCACATCATGTGTGTGAAACTGCCACATTGCCGTCCTATCTGGTGCCCACCACACTGGCAGCCATAGGTCCATCCGGATCCCTTATGGTGCGCAAGACTATGACCACTTCGGGCGATGTACTACTGGGTACATGGGCTCTTTTTCATGAGTTTTTGTACCTCAAGTACAGGGTATTCTCGTATTTTTCATACCCTTTTTTTAAACGCATATGACAGATGCCTCACATATTCATGCAATGTGTGCCACACAATACAAAACACAACGGATCATTGTCAAATAGACTAACCATAGAAGCTGGCACATGTGCCACATCATGTGTGTGAAGCTGCCACATCGCCGTCCTATCTGGTGCCCACCACAGTGGCAGCCATGGGTCCATACGGATCCCTTATGGTGCGCAAGACTATGACCACTTCGGGCGGTGTAGGACCGGGTACATGTGCTCTTTTCTCATGACATTTTGTACCTCAAGTGCAGGGTATTCTCATATTTTTCAGACCCTTTTTTAAACTCATATGACAGATACCTCACATATTCATGCAATGTGTGCTGCAGAATACAAAATACAGCGGATCATTGTCAAATAGAGTAAAGATTGAAACTGAAGCATGTGCCACATCATGTGTGTGAAGCTGCCATTTTGCTGTCCAATCTAGTGCCCACCACACTGGTAGCCATGGGTCCATCCAGATCCCTTATGGTGCGCAAGACTATGACCACTTTGGGCCCTGTACGACCATGTACATGGGCTATTTTGTCATGACTTTTTGTACCTCAAGTACCGGGTATTCTCGTATTGTTTGGACCCTCTTTTTAAACGCATATGACAGATACCTCACATGTTTATGCAATGTGGTAGGCCATGTATTGATTCCATATGTTGTGGACCACATTTGCATGGTTTCCTTTCACATTACGAGTATGAGAAGCAGAAATCCCGGTCTTCCACCATTCAATGACGGAATGAACCAAAGGTTCCGATGACGTTAGCAAGACCACTTCATGCAGATAGCAAATTACTGGAAAGGACCAGGTTTGCCGTTCACTATCCACCACTGCACTTGTGGGGGTAGTGTGTGGATCCACCCAATGATGTTGCACATGGGGCACAAGTGCACAGTAATGCCAGAAGCCTGTGCACAAACAGGATTAATGACCGTCCCGTTGTCAAGGTCTTCAACAGCATCATAGAAGACTTCTTCCGGAGTGTCTTCCGAAACAGCACACATGGGAAAGGGTTCAGGGCACGCTCTGTAGTACAGCTTGACCTGTAAACATCTCCATTCCGTGTGCAACCTTGACATCGAATAACATGTGCCAACTCCACAGAGAAATGAAGTCACCATAGGCAGTGCTGTTGGGAAAAGCGTGCACTCCATTGACAAAGATTGGAAATGTTGGAGAGAAGTACAAATGACTTTGATCCTTGCTTGTATACATTGCGAGGAAGCATGGGCCACGGTAGTCAAACTAAATGAAATGGCATTTATTCCTTGGCACACTAATGCAACAAGTTCAGCTTCACGCATAAGTGTACTTCCATTTTCACCATTGCAAGAACATGGACTGGGGTAGGTTATTCAAAGCAAATGTAGGAACACGGTTCAAAGGAACCACAGGACTAGGAATCACAGCCACGCCTAACACAAGCACACTACTATGTTCTACACAGATTCTGGCCGCCCACTGCCCATGAGGAGCACACCGTGAGGCCAGGGCTTGTACTTGCTTCCAAACTTTGCCATGCGGTGATGGAATGCTCCGATCTACGCCTGCACAGTGACATGAAAGTTTTGTTTAGAAATGGATGTTGGTGTGTCCATCAAATGAAGATTTCTACACCCAAAAGACACAGAGTAGTATTGGAAACTCTCACCTTAAGTCCCAAGTGAATCCATGCTTATCATTTTGTGGCCCCGGGCATCTTCATCTGCCTCATCATCCGCGTCGTCTTCTTCTGCCTCTTCCCCTACGTGTTCCTCCAGTCCACCATGCTCCTCCACCACCCTGGCACCTTCAGCGTCGTGCTCTTCCTGTGTCAGCAGTCCGATCTCCGGCTCCGCCGCATACCCCAGGGAGTCCTCACTGCCACTGTCAGACACGTTGTCGTCAAAGTCATCCGGGGCTGCCTCACCAACCTCATCGTCCGTCGAGGACCCCCTGGGGTCTGCCTCAGGGTCGTAGTCCGATGCCTCACTGTCGTCCGTTGCTGCCCCTTCTTCTTGCCCTGCCCCTTCATCTGTATCAGCTCGAGCAGGTCCATTTCCTGCTACTGCCTCTCGTTCTGCTCTTAGCGCAGCTGCAGCTTCATGAGGCCGAGGTGCAGCAGGGTTTGGACACATCTTCTTCGTGTGCCCCTTACGGCCACACTTTGGGAAGATGAAGTTCCGTTTCTGGAGCGGCGTACGCTCCATGCGGGCAATCCTGGGACGACCATGGCCACGCCGCGGACTTGGTTGGCCCCAACCAGGCGGCGCAGGTTGGTTTAGTCCGGCAGAGGAGTGAGGGCATATGGTTGCTGTAGGTGAGGCTCCAATTACTGCACCGTCCATCTGCGGCTCACATGCACCGTCGGGTCCTCGCCCACCTCCATCATGAGTGCACACGCATGCTGGCATGGCTGGCCAAATTCGCGCCACCAACGACACTCACAGCTTCCCATGGCAAGGTCCACGTGCCGGCGTACGTTTGTTGGGCCACGAACCAATGCCGACGATGGACCCTTGATGATGACGTCGTAGTCATGTGCAACTGCAGAGCTCTGAAGCAGGCGTCTCACCGGAGCCGGGGCAAGAGTCTCGTTGCACTTGGCTATCTACTTACGGTGCTGCGCCATGATGTCCTGCACAATGTAATACACTTGCAAGAAGCAGTAGAAGGGGTAGAGTTTGCGGAGGCTTCTCAGACGGGCGTTGAGCAACTCTGCAGCGTTGCTGGTGATGTGCCCCCCCCCGAGGCACAAGGCACATGTATGAGGTCCATTTCTGAAGAGGTATGCTCCCTTGTCCGTCCCGGCCTGGGATGAGATAGTCCGCGGCACGTTCGCTCACTGCCCGTAGGTGACGTGCTGCCCGGTGAAACTGGTTGTGGATAAGTGCCTGTGCGCACTTCCAGGCCCAGTATGCCGCCTTCTTCCCAAACTTCTCCTGAACGTTTTTGCGGAGATGCCAGGCACAATAAGTGTGGGTAGCACCGGGAAAATATCTTACCAAGGCCTTTGCTAGGCTAGCTTCTTTGTCAGACACAATGATCGCACCTGCAGTACAAGTGCTAGGCTAAGCTGTTGCTAGATTCTCGCAAAACCATGTCCAAGTCTCCTTGTTCTCACTGGACACCAGAGCCCAAGCCATCGGGCATGCGTGGTCATTTGCGTCAAACAATTGCGCGACCAGCATGACTTGCTTGAGGCTGTTCTTCAGGAATGTGCCATCCATTCAGTTTAGGGTTTTATGTTTGGCGCAAGCTCCGCCCGCGCCAAACATACAAAGCCCTAAATCGAATTGGGGGGTTTGCGTGACAAAAAAAAAAAAAAAAAGTGGTCATCGCTCCCGCTTGCGATTCTCGCGTGGGAGCGATGTTCGCATGCAGTATTTTTTCATGCTCGCCCGTCGACGCATGTCGCGAGCGAGCATGATTTTCGACTGGGCTTTTGAGTAATTTTTTTGCCGCTACCGGACGAATCAGAGTCACACATTGCGTTTCATGGGTATCTGAGGTATTTGGCCCATTGGGAAAAGAGGATGATTTTTTCTTAGGATTAAGTGCATTTTTATGACAAGTGTCGGACTTGATGATTACAAATGTGCAATAGCGCAAAACACAATGAAGCTTATGTTGGGTCTTGGACACTCGGGTTGAGCAACGTGTGCAATATCCCATTGCGAGTGGTTACATTGAGAAACTCCATTGAGATGTTGGGGAGTTTCAAGAGTATTAGAGCACAACTTTGTAGAATTACAGCACCATCGGGAAGGCGACTGAGCAGTATTAAAATGTCAATACGGTTCGTGACACTTCTTTTGACCAATCTAGAAAATGGTCGAATGTGTCAGAATCTTTGGGAACAGAATGCTGGAGGACGGGGCAGGTGGCCAAAATGTCATGGTGAACGACAAAAGTCATGATGAAAATACCCACTCATGGATTTTAGGGACTTGTGTACGTCTGGGACGCAATAATCAATGCAAACTCGAGACAAGGAAAGCGTACGATGTCATGTTGTGATTGAGTGCTTTGATAGTCCACTGAATATTGACGGGGTTTTGAGATCAAAAGGTGTTTCATTGTAATCTTCCAGCATTGCCAAAATTCAATCAAACAGTGTGAGATGATCAATAAAGTTGGTGATAGATTTGTTGACGCGTCTGGACTGTGGTAGAGCCTGTGAAAACCTTCTGTGATGCAACACTGGAGATCGGGAAATCTGGCCAATGAATATAATGACGAAGATCCAGATGTGCATAGCGTAGGAACCTGCGTATGCTAGAGACAACAATTCACCCCGCTTTAGTCATGACGTCCCCGTGTGTGGCAAACTGTTGGTCAATTCCGGCTAAAACAGTCGCAAGTCTTTTGATTGGTGTCCCGCAAGATTTCACAGGCCTCGCAGCTTTCACCGCGATGCATTGCAGGCCTGCCACGGGACAAGAAAAATTCTTACCTTTTCTTACCCTCGGTGCCCAAGATTTTCTTCAATCTCCTCCTTTGTATGCCTGTCTGCTTCCACAGTTGGTGGCCGATGTGTGTCTCGTCCACGGAAGTATTCTGCCATGGAAGTATCCTCCAAAGTTAGTAGAGGATATCCATTCTATGAGGTAAACAAATCTTGAAAATGAAGTATTTCTGCATCACCTGAATGAAAAACTGCCCCAACCACTTATATTTGAGCTTGTTATAACTCTCTTTTGTTAGCCTGAAGTTACCAGAATGAAAAGAACGTGATTTTTTATTTGAAACTCAGCGTCTATCCCATGCTTTTCAGCAAATCGCTGGACTATTGCTTGAGTCTTCACGAGCGTATGATGTGTCTCATCCTTGATGCCTCAAATTTCTGCCAATCGATGCTGACTCTGTAAACCTGCCAGAGTTGTATGTACTTTATCCTATCCTTCCCAAAACGTACATTCCTTGCTGTTGCAAAGGTGGCGGAGTTGTATGCGAGCGTCACGGTTGGTATCTAGACCACGACGTCAGAGCCACCCGGCTCACAAAAAGCATCAATGAGACGCTCAATTGTTTGAGCATCTCATTGATTCAATTTTTCCGTCCATCAGTCTAAGGATGGAATACTGTTGATATCTGGATCTGAATGATTTTAAAAACTGTTTGCTCATGCCAAACTCTGCTGATAGACCTTCCATCTCTGTCTGTAGTGCCAGACATGCAACGTGGCTTGAACAGATCCTGGCCTGTGGGCAGAGAATGGGATGGGATGGGACGCAGATCCTTAACCACCACAATCTTGGCCCAATGGGCAAATATGTTCATTTGTTTGCTACATTTTCACTAGGGATATAGTGTCGTTGGAAGACATAATCAAGGAACAACCTTGCTGTTTCCTCAACGGTGACCATTGCTGTAGACACAATCAAGAATGAGATTGATGATAAACGGTCGACTATGACAACTAATACATTGAACCCCTCTGGTGTAACGGGCAAATCAATCACAAAGTCCATCAAGATGTCCAATCACAAATCTGTCGACACCGGTAGTAGCTGAAGCAAATACAGGGGTTTAGTTCTTCTCAACTTATTGCATTGACACACGTTGCACATTTTGCAGTAGTTTGTGAAGTCAGCTTGCATCGTGTCCTACCAGTAGTACTTTGGAGGTTTGTTTAGTGTGTTTTCCTCACTATTGTGTGTACCTTGACCGGAGGTTTAGCACTCCACTAGCACCCATCGTAATTCCTTGTTTGGTGCTACGACAACTTGGTGAGTGAATCATCGTGACCAATACGGTTTTAAAACCAAAACCTTTTTTTGTTCATACCTGCGGAACTCCTTGTCATCTTTTGCAAACAGCATCACAAGCTATGGGTTTTGTTCGATTTGTATTGTGCTGATCTGAGCCATAAACTCTGGTTTTAAAATCAAAGTATTCTCTGGAATGAATTCCAAGGTTGGTACTTTCTGTCGTATTCAAGTTTTGACTCGCGGCTTGCATGACCAGCCAACGTTTCGTTTTGTGTGCCACTTAACCCAGCTCTGGCCTGCGTAGACTTCTCAAAGTTTATGCAACCGGTTGGTCTCCGCCACCATTGTTTTGGAGGGGAACGGCTCCAAGTATTTCTTCGGACATTTAGATAGCCATGTCATAGTCAACCATTAAATATTTCAATCACACGCCTAGAGTTGATGTCAAATAATATCTCAATGACTGGATGCTTCTTGTTAGCTCTCATTCCAGATCCACTAAGTGGTTTTAAGGGGTAGATCAAAGAGAGGCTCTATGAATCTGGAGAAATCCTGTACGAATTGACAATAGTAGTTACAAAACTCCATAAATTGGATGTCTTGGACGATGGCTGTAGTTTTCCAATGAGCAATTTCCTCCACCTTTTTTGGATCCATGATCATCCATCCACCACTGATGATGTTGTCTTAAACCTCGATCGAACAGGAACAAAGTCACACTTGGAGAGTTTTCTGAAAAAATTCTGCTTTTGCAAGGCTTTCAGGACATTTTAAATGAGTCCATTGTGTTTACCGGGCATGCGTCTGTATACCAGGATTCCGCCGAGGTAGAAAACATTACATTCAATGATGTACAACCAAAACATGTTGTTTATTACTGAAATAGATCTTGCCACAACGTTAGTGAGTCCAAGCAATTCAAACGTGAACTCAAAGTGCTGTTATTGGTTGCAAAATCCCATCTTCTCATTTTCATTGTAAGATACACGGTTCTAGTGACAGCTACATTGAAGATCGATTCTAATAAAAGAACCACACTCTTTGGAGTTGGTAAAGAAGCCCATCTTCTCTTGATGGCAATGCCTTTCAACACTCCGTGGTCCAATAATATTTACATTTCACTGGTGGAAACAGATTTAAAGAAAGCTACCAAGGTTATAGAGGATGACGTGGACAGGTAGATGAAACCCTGCTCGAGCATCTCATCCAGCTGGTTTTTCATGTTAGTCAGCTTGCAGCTGCCCGTCTGATAGGTCCCTTTGATCCTTGATCTGCTTTCTGGCTTTGTATTAATCCAGTGGTCAACGTTGCATTGCAGAGGTGACTCTGTGGAAAGCTTGTCTGGAAAAACCCTTCAAACTCCTCAATGATTGGTGTTGACTCTCCTAGTATGTCTGGAACTTTGATTATTTTCAGGTCAATGAAGTCGTCGAGTCTGCTCAGTCACCTGTCACCTGCATCTTCACTGGATTCCACATGGACCAGCCATGCTGGAGCTCGAGCAGAAAGGTTTTTTGGTCATGTTGAGCAGGACAAGTACTGTGAATCATCGAATTGTGGTTTCTGTAACTTCTTGTGATGCTTCCTCCTTTGCTGCTACTTACAACGGCTCAAATTTTGTGGGTCGCTTGATTATAGACATATTGTTTTCTGCAGTTGATGCTGATGTAGATTATACCACCAATCAACTTGTGGATTGTGGTGGTACATGGAATCTTGCCCGAGGATGATCATGTGGTACCTCATTGGGAAATTCTCCCGATCGGTACGTCATGCAGTTCCTTGATTTGGAATCAAAGTGGTTTGCAACATCTACAAATCTGTAGTCTTTTGTTGACAGTCCCTGGTTCAGTGTTCAAACCCAATCCTAGAAGCATCTCATTTCTAGTATAGCCGTGAGAGGTCCCTTTGTCCAGCAATGCTTGTACCAAATTGCGACTTTTGCAACCCCTCAATTGCACGAGTAGTAGTACCACCATTTGTTTGTTATCGTATTTCTTTTCAAACTCTATGATCTCAAGAACCTTCATCAGCAGTGGTATAACTTATTCAGTTTGGCGATGAGTCGGTGCAGTTTTTTTTTACAGGGCTGGAGCTTTATTGTCCACTCCTGCCCCCTTCCATTTCCCGACTTCTCAGAAATTTTCTGTGACTCCCCTCTTCCTTTGGGCCTGCTATGGCCTCTTCCAAGCAACTTCAAAATCATCATCAGGAAATGTTTTCCACATTGGAAAAGTCTACGAGTCAACTAAACCATGAAGGTCATCTACTTGGATGAAACAGCACTTGTCGCTTATTGGGTGACCGATGACACAACGACAGTTAATTGAAGCTCATCAACAAGCTGTAGAGGAAGCAACAGTGGAAACTACTATAAAAAATCATGAAAAAATCCACAAAACAGCCTTTTTTTTTTGTACCGCGGCTAAACAGTACTTGCAACATGGAGCCAAATTGTACCTCATCAATGTGGAACCGAGTAAGAAGAGCGAGAAAGCAACAGCTGTCTCATCAAATCCTGTAGACACTAACATTTTTGGCTCAGAAAAGTTCATGATGGCACCTCAGAAGTTTACCTTGCTTGTTGAAGTGTCTTGTAGGGCTTTTCCCTGAAGAGGTGCCTCTAATCTCCTCAGGTACCTTCTCAGAGATATGTCAATCATCAAATCCACAAGACCTCATGCAGTTGAATTCACAACTCGATGAGGTAAACATAATATACCATTAACCCCTTCCCCATGCTAACTTTGTTGAGACCTAATCCGTCAAGCCTATCTCTTTTGATTAAAACTGCATTGACCCCATCACCGTTAAGCCTGAATCCATCAGGCCTGTCTCCTTCAAGTTGTGATCTCTGAAGCCTAAATTTCTAGAGATTTGACTTCTAGAACACTTTTCACTAGATCTACAGACAATGACACTGAGAAGACAGAGTTCAACTTGCACTTCAGGAATTTTAAGGTCATGGTCATGCCATGTGGTCTCGCAAATGCTCCTGCGACTTAGAAGGAAGTGATGACCAATATGTTTTTCCTGTTTCTTGGTGAATTTATCATCAGGCATCTGGAGAAATTGAACAAGAAGCATTGATATCTTAGAAGTGTTAACACTCTGTAAACTAACACTTGAGGATTAACACTCAAAAGTATTGTTTGGCCACACAAAATCTGTCACTTCATCACAAGTACCAGAGACCGGAAGTTTGCAATTTGTATCAGGATGGAAATCATGTACATCTATGGCACTCGGATCTACTGATCAATAGCCTAACATCCTCAAACTTATGGTCAGATGGAGAGGATCAATTAGACACTCAAGAAATTTCTATGTAAGCTAAGCTCGTCACATGGCTCTCTCTCGGTAATCAAGCGACCAACTGCCAAGCTCGCATACAGCTCCAGCCCAATCTGCAACAATTGATTTTTTTCTTTTCCTTTTGCTTTATTGCAAACTTTTGAAGAATCTGGTTTTGTGATAACCTTTGAGCAGCATTTGACCCTTTTGATAGCCAGTAGCAATGCTTCTGCAACATTGAAGACAAGACATTTTGGACTCAGTGAAGACCGTGGTGATGATGAAACATGCGGTGGAAAGTTATCGTGCAGGCATGAAATTTGAGCTCAGTGAATTCATCCTACTTCGCAGCACGAGTTTCAAGTTTTGAAGGAATGATACATTGAATCTAAAGCCCTACCTAATCTACCCATTTACAATGAAAGAAAGTGCATCTTCACCCATCTAGTTCTCCACAAGAAGGCACAATCCTCATGCAATGCAATGCACCTTATGGCTCAAAAAATTTCACCCAACACCCACAATTTTGTTAAGTTAACAGATAAGGTTGTGGCATGGAGCACGTCTCCTATGCTTAACTTCAAAAACAGGTCCAAACGATTTCCCTGCTGAGTGTGCTTTTGAATAGGATACTCCTAACACAACATGAAGCACTTTTGGCTCATTGATTCATTCCCAAATACCCTCAAACCCGTCAAGTTGTCATGCATGGTCATAGCACAGAGCACGGCTCTTGATGCTCAATGTTGGTAGCTGTCCTTAAGTTTGTTTCTTAGGCAAGTGCATCATTAATTAGGTCATTTTTAACATTACATGATGGAATGTATCACTCATCAAACACACCACATTTCAGTTGAGTTGACCGGTGCTGTCATGGCTCAGAGCACAACTCTCAATGCTTGATCATTGCAGCTATCTATGTTTTCCCGATCAAGTAAATCCTTGGATACACCGATCTTAACCTTATGTCATGAAATCCCACTTGTGTTGTTTTGCAGGCTCTTGTATCTGTCCAGTGAAACATTGCAGAATGTATTTTGGTCTAATGCCCGCCTCTCAGTGTTGCAATGCATACGGTTCTGACAGGTTGGACCACAGGTTTCCCAAGATCACAAGCTAGGATGTGATAAAGAGTAGGGGAGAGAGTAGAAGTGAATAGCAAGGCAGGAGTCTACAACAGAGCGTGTGCCATGGGTTTTGGTAATTGCAAAAAGAATTTGTACTACAAAGAGAGAAATGATATGTGGAGAGACGGGGGTAACAAAAGCGAGCTCCCCCATGACCGGGTGGACTGCAAGCCTATCTGTGATTGTGGGT
>SZWC01013320.1:51883-80689 GCA_023375785.1 Penium margaritaceum | reverse complement strand
CCATACGATGCTGATGCTGCCGTCATGCAATAACGAACGCACATAGTGATACTCAACATTGATGTGCTTAGTGCGTGTGTGATGCACACCGTCATTGTCGGCGATGGCCATGGCACTCTCATTGTCACAATGCAAGGTGATGGATGCGACAGACTGACGAAACTCGGACAACAGACGACGCAACCACACACTCTCACACGCGCCTGAGCCAAGGGCCACGTACTCAGCCTCAGCAGTGTTGCGTGCAATGCACCCCTTCTTGCCACTGCGCCAGGACACAGCTATGCCACCGATCAGAAAGATCCAGCCCGTGCGACTGTTACCGTCTGGACTGCCGGCCCAGTCACTGTCGGTGTAGCCCACTGCGACGACGGACGGCTGACGGTAGAACATGAGACCTCGCTGAGGGGTCAAGACGACATAGCACAGCACTCGGATCACGGCCTTGAAGTGGAGGTGATGCGGCTCCTGAGAGAACTGGGCCAGGAGGTTGACGGCGAACGCGATGTCTGGACGCGTCGTCATCGCCAGGAACATCAATGACCCGCTACGTGTCTAATGTAGTGGTAACAACAGTTACAAGCATCAGCAATCCATGTGCCTCATGGAAGTCCTCCACTAGTTGTGCAACCAGCTTTCTCCCAGCAGATGAAGCCTAGAATAGCTGCAAACGGAGGTGTGGCGCAACAGTTCCTGGCCCATTCTTAAGGGATGCCAGGGGTACCACCATTGGCATCACACCAACAGGCTGAACCAGCTCCTATGCTGCAAGCCTACGGGAGTCAGCTTGTAGCAGCTGCAAGAATGGTCCAAGGTCATCCGTTCCCAACTGTACCCATGCAGTAGTATCCTGTTCCTGCCCAACCATTCGTAGGACAAAGAATCCCATTCCAACGTCTGGAGATCACAGTGTCTACTGTAGCAGCATCCTTGCAACTGCACAAGATAAAGGTCGATAAGTTTGACGGAGAGAACTTCCCACACTGGGCGCACAAGTTCAAACATGTCGCTCACATTCATTGCCTATGGGAGTTCTACAACAGGCACTACTCGCCGCCCCCATTGGGGTCATCACCACAAGCGGTGTCAGAGTTCAACTACTTCACCAAGGCTGCATACATGGTGCTTGATAACCAACTCACTCCTTGCATCCAACAAGCAATCACGATATTCGAAGGGTCAGCTGAACCTGCTCAGCATGCTTGGTACTACTTGCTACAGACCTACATGTCAAGAGACTGTACCTTCAAGTCGCACCTCCTTACAGAGCTTTCTCACATCAGCCTTAGCAGCTTCACGAGCGTTGAAGACTACATCAACAAAGCCAATTCACTACGCGACCAGCTCGCGGCGACTGATGCTCCTATTTTGGAGTCGGTTTGTGACCTTCCTTCTTAACAAATTGACCGGCGATCGGGAGGAAGTGAGACGCTTGCTGAACTTCAAGGAGGAGGCTGAATTGACAGAGGAGTATGTGTGCAACATGCTGTTGACAGAAGAGCGTGATTGGAAGCTTGCAAAGAAAACGTTATGGCTTCTTTCGTATCCAACATACCCAGCAACTTACACTACCCTCATGTCCCATGCGAATTCAAACAACTGCGTCCTGAAATCAAATCCTGCACCTAAGTAGAATCAAACATTGCCATCTACATCATGTGGGAACTCCAACGACAAGCATGTCAAACCTCAGCTTGTACGTAAGTGCCAGTATTGTAAGCAACCTGGACACATCAGGCTATATTGTGGGAAGTGGCTGAGAGATAAGGAGTGTGCAAGGAGGCATGAGAGCAAGGAGGAGCAGTTAGAGGATTTGGATGGTGGAGAGGAGGACAATGATGAAGAAGATGAGGAGGAGACTAAGTAGAAGGTGAAAGTTGGAGTAAAAAAGAAGCAGCTTGACTTCTCAGGATCTGTATTCCATGTCTCAGAAGTTCTGAGTACCAATCAAGTTTGCTCGAAGAACGTGTGGTACCTGGACAGTGGGTGCACATCACACGTTACGTTTGACAGATCCTGCCTCCAACACCTTCCGTACAGCAGAAAATGCTACCTCACCGTAGCGAACAACTGACGTGTGCCGAGGAAAGACAAAGGGAAGATAGCACAGACGGGGTACAAGGGAGCTCAAGTACACTTTGGCAACGTGCTGTTCATTCTTATGATTTCTTTCAACCTCCTATCGCTTGGAGAATTGTTAAAGCAGGGAGCGCACATTGTCAACAATGGGGAGCGGATCTCCTTGAAAAATATGTAGGTGAAACCTTCGCTGAAGGGCACCTCTGCTCCAACGGCATGATAAGGTTTGACCTTAGCCCAATGGCTCGAAAGAACCCCGGCTCTTCGTTTGCTACTACAAATCAACATGGAATGAACGACTTCCTTGGATACACGCAACATCGTTGCGACAACCAACAGAATGGATTCACCTTATCCAAGGCGCACGATGGCTCTGGAAAAGCACCTGTGGTCAATGGCAAGCTTGCAATTGGTGCAGTCTATTTTTTGGTGCACAACAAGGTGACTTCAGGTCGTTCAACACACAAGGGGAGTACGAGAGCTACTTCAGGGATGCCTGGAATGACTCTCTCGGCTTCAACATACAACTTTGACACTCAGAGTGACTTTGCTGATCATGGACACCTTCTTCGCAGTTTGAACGACAACTCGTACTTTGCCTACAAGAAGCAGATGGTGCACGACATGTTCATTAACGTGGTTACATCCCTCTCAAGTCCATAGTCATTTTTCGGCATGACAGTGATGCCCGAGAAATGTCTCTCGGCTCTTCAAGAGGAGTAGCAAGCTGATGAATGACAGCAACCCTCTCTCCAAAATCCCCTCCACCGGCATTCTACAGTTACAACAATCGCTTTGGCAAGAATCGGGGAGCATATTTTATCGGAGAAAGTTTTATAGACATTTCTTGACTGCTCGTGTTGTGCGTGGATGTCGGACATCTCATGCCAACGTTAGCCACTCGTCGCCGATCGCGAGGAGGAGGGCGAGCAAAAGCCGATGCCGAGTTCCGAGTTCGGAACGGCATGCTCCAATGAAGTGGCAGCCGCGAGATCTATGCGTTGTTCCGCAGCATTTTTTTTTGTAGTGAGCGGCATCGAACCTCTTCCACAACAAAAATTTATTGTTGTAGGCGCTACCCAGAAAAAATGTACCTATGCGCTAATAAGGCGAGCGGCAGCGCCAGAACCGGAAGCCCACGACAACTTGACAAAAAAATTGTGAAGCGCTGATGTCCCACCGGGAGTTGAGCCCGGATCCCTCGGCCAGCGGAACAGTAAGTCAACAGCGACGCGAGTTCGCGAGGCGGTTGACACATTACAAGGCCTCGCGGAGGGTCGCCATGCGACTCTCCGCGACGCCCTCTGGTCAATAAATGTATCGATACAATTCTGGTTTCGCTACCGATCCTGCCAGTTTGTATCGACAAACTGTCGTGGAGGAGGTCGGCGGGACACCCTCCACGACAATATACATCCTTGAAACACGCACGATACAAATGTAGTCTGCCGAACCAGAAATCTGTCAGTCCCTTACCTGCCACGTCATTGGCGCTCACTACAAGATACAAAAAAAAATGCTGCGGAACAACGCACTACGCTTGCTTTTGCGAGCGCCTATTGCCGCATGAGGAGCTCGCTCGCGATCACGAGCGGCTTTTCGCTCCTCCTAACTGTGAACTGTGAAATTCACAGTTCAGTGCGAGCTGACACAGCAGCTCGCACTATAGGAAAAAACGTCCAACCGGCGACGCTACAGGACGGCGAGCGCTCGCCGGCAAAAAGCTGAACGGCGAAAGACAGACAGCTGACGAAGCAGAAAGTGGCCTCACCGTCGATGACCTTGATGACCGAGAATCCTCTCTACGCGTATTCACGGGGATCGACATACTACTAACTATGAGGACAAAAGCAGGCCCTTGGAGGAACTCGCGAGGACGTAGGATAACACAAAGGGGCAAGAGACAACCGGCTTCAACACGAGGAATGCTCAAGAGAAATTATCCGGTGTCCTTTTCTACTGCACCAGCGAGTAGGGAGCGAGACAGGAGCTTCAAAAATCTTTTTTCGGCCGTCAGATCCTCGTAAATAGCTCTCGGACAGTTCATTCGTGGTCCCGAACAGTGGGAGACACGGTCTTGCAATTTCCAACTGAGAGCATGACACTTGAGGTACAACCGGGCGTTGCCAAAAAAAAACAGGCGTCCATGAAAAATGTTGGGAGATGAACCAAGTTTCCTCAAATGGATTTAAAAAAAAATCTATACTAGAGGGAGAACCTAGAAGCAATTTCTAGATCCAAAACAAATGTCCTTTACACCCGAGGAGAGGAAATCAAGGGGGTCTGTATCTCTTGACTTCCAAAGTTGTAGCAGAATCTGGTGTTGGCATGAAAACTCAGTGATGACTCAAGAAATTATGGATTTCTTTGTCACTGAGCAAATTCAAGTGTGGCCGAGTCCTTCTACCTTCACCAATGCACTTATCGAGGGGGAGTGTTGGAGTGAGGAGATAACTGCGCTGGATTTCGATTTCAGCACGGTGTAGTCGGTTTCACTTTTGGAGGAGTCCACATGAAGTTATGGATTTTACCGTGATTCACCGGGAATTTTCCTATGGGGAAATTTCCATTGTACATGCTGGAATATTCCTAGTTTTTTAGTCCTCAAGGGCATGTTCAAGTCCCAGACGTGTACAAATGGGTTCGTGTGTCCAAGAAAGGTGGGACTACCTTGGCCAACTCACTGGAGTGATGTCCAAGGTTTGACAACTTGGCAACTACCTCGTACGAGGTAATCTTCGAAAGTACGAAGCCTATGAGGTTTGTGTGAGCCAACGTATATGCATGAACGATGTTGCTTTCCTCACATGAAACCTCGTGGAGAATTTACTACATCATCATCATCTCTTCCAATGTTGGAGGACACATTATTGCATCAGCGGTTGGGACCGCCGGGACCGTCATCTTCAGTGGAGCAGCCTGGACCGCCAGGACCGCTACCTGACAGAGAAACAGTATAAAAGGGAGCACCAGTTGTGGCTCCAGTAACCAATTCCAGTCTCTTCAACTCCATGGTATCAGCATCAACTATTCTGCACGTCTGCGAGCCACTTGGTCTTTGTACCAGACTCAGATCCCGGTGCTGCTGGAGTTTCCTGGAGGCTCCCTCGGACGACCCACTGACTCTAGCGGAAGTGTGCCAGCATGGAGAGGGGGTTTATTGACATCTTGAAGGCCTATCAACCTGGAAGATGGTAGACACGTCGAGACTCTTGCTACAAGGCAAGACGCCTAGCAAGATGTTGCGCCTAGTTTGGGCCAGGCTCTGTCAAGTCTTTTTTGCTGAGCTGTTCATAGGCATTTGTTGAGCTTGTACATAGAATTGCCGTAGTTTGTATTATTGTAATAAAATTGGAGCTTCCGCATTTATTTCTCAGTAATTGTACAAGTATTAATTTGCACACCAAAGGTCCTCGCACGATAGCAAGGCCAAGCAAGCATTTGCTGTGGTCGTGGGAAATTCCAACTATAGAGACTCCGAGAACCACTACGACTACAACTGGGAGATCTACGGGATGTAACAAACTGGAGGTCTTGTCCAATGAACAATCACAAAATCATCCTCGAACGATATTTCCTGTGTCGGCACAACCCACAGATGGACTCAAACAACGGCGATGTCTACGCGGAAATCGATCGTGCCAAGGGATAACTTCCACGTGCGGGATGGAAGTCAACAATGGAAGCAGCAGAGGTGGAAGTAGTAGAGGAAGCCACAGAAGCCAAAGAACGACAACCTATACAGCCGATACCGCTCAACGTGGCCAAACACTCCATACGACAAGGAGCTCGTGCATGGCTCATACATCTTCAGCCAATGGAAGAAGTGGAAGTGGTAGCAACTGACTCATCATTGGTCTCATCAGCCTCATCAGCATCAACGAAGTTTGCGATGGTTCCCGTAGAGTTTGCACCACTCATCCAAGACTTTGCGAACGTCTTTCCCGATGAACTCCCAAGAACTTTACCTCCTCAACGAGACATCGACCATCGCACTGAACTGAAGTCGGACAGCAGGCGTACCAGTTGAGGGGCCTATCACATGAGTGACTACGAGCTGACCGAGCTGAAATAGTAGCTCAACGAGATGCTCGGTCTGGGGTTCATCCCTCCATCCATGTAACCATACGTTGCACCAGTACTGTTTATTAAAAAGAAAACTGGTGGGATACGGATGTGCATGGATTATTGGACGTTGAACGATGCTACCATCAAGAATGGCTACCCTCTTTCATGAGTAAACGAACTTTTGACCAACTCCGAGGGGCTCGAATTTTCAGCAAAATGGACTAACATAGCCGATATCACCAAACATCGAGTCATCGAGAAGGCGGTGTTCCGAACCCGCTACGTGCACTTTGAGTTCACGGTCATGCCATTCGGACTCACACATGTCCCGGCGACGTTTTTGGCGGCAATGAATAACATTTTCCATCTATACTTTGATAAGTTTGTCGTGGTGTACCTTAACGATATTCTGGTGTACAACCGCACCCCAGAGGAGCATAATGGACATCTTAAAAAAGTCTTCGAAGTTGTACAAAGAGAGCCTTTTCTTGGAAACCCTCGAAATGCGACTTCGGTCATCGTTCGATAGAGTTTTTGGGCCACGTCATCAACGACGAACGGATCACCATGGATACGAAAAAGGTGGCAACAGTCGCTGATTGGCTACCACAGATCAACGTTTGAGAAGTTCAGGTTTTTCTCGGATCATGCAATTACTACCGGCGATTCGTACAGGACGACGCCCGAGTGTCGGAGCCTCTTTCCAACCTCACTAAAAAAGATAACGAATGCCGGTGGGGAGACAACGAACAAGAAGCGTTCACCGCTTTGCAGAACGATCCGACCTCGGCACTAGCCCTACGATTAGCCGATGAAACGGTCGACTATGTCATGGCCATCGATGCATCAGACCGAGCCATTGGCACGGTCATTCTGGAAGACCATGGCAGTGGTGAACAACCGGTTGCCTACGTGTCTCGAAAACTGCGAGGACCGGAACTTAACTACGTAGTACACGAGAAAGAGATGTCGACGGCCGTGCATGCGTTCAAGATGTGGCCATGCTATCTGGAGTGTCGCTGATGTATCGTGCGCACCGACCACCACGCTTTAAAATATTTTGTGACAGCCGAATCTCAGCCGATGTCAAACCCAATAGATGGAGTTCCTTGAATCCGGGTTCGACTACGATATCGAGTACCAGTGAGGGAAAATCAATCCGACAGACGCACTCACCCACCGACCAGATTTTATGGCTGACATGGCGACGCTACAGCTACATAAGACTCGTGCCTCGAGCGACAGTTTGCACAAGGTTACGACCAGCACAGCGGATACCCTACTGGCTTTGCATTTCGTAGATCTAGCAGTTGTGAATTTAGGAATGTTTAATTTCGTCGAACGGGTAATCACTTTCTGTTTTCTTCAAATTTGTCAAAGCGCAAGGGGTGGTACCTCATATTTGGCGAGGGGTCCGCTGCAGTTTCTTCATTTCGGCGAAAAGCCTTGCGCTGGACTCACAAAAGCGTACACGTGCAGTTGCCACACCCGCGATCTGTCAGAATTTCTGACAGATCTTGCGTGGCATCTACACGTGGTCCTCTTGGACCACGTGTACGTGAGACGCAACATGTTTGTGTCGCTTGACATGCGGCGATGGCCGAATGTCAAGTGCACGCAGACATCCAACATTTCATATCATCGGTTGATGATTTGACTCGCCGGACCATGAAGCGAGACTCGCCACTTTGAACAGATTATTTGCGAGGTCACGACCTGTGCTTTTAAGTAAAATACAAAGACAAAAATGATCCCTGTTACGGAACATGTCTGGTGGAACTTTAACTTCGATATTTCTGTCTCCCAGTTATTCTTGTGACTGGATCAATTCGTCAAAGCATCGAATTCGACGAGATTCGACTACCAAAAAAAGGTTAAAATCCATAATCAAAGTCTGTAGGATATGATAAAGGGAAAATTCTGGTTCGACGCACCCTACTGGCGACGGCATTTCACTCGCCACGTGGTCGTTCCCCCGAACGATGAACTTCCGCTGTATGCTGCTTGAGGGGTTCCACGACACCAAACCAGGTGGACACTTCAGAGAGGACAAGACACTAAAGAAGCAGGCGAAAACCTATTGGTGGGACATGATGCAATCCGACGTGGCCAACTGCTGCAAAACCTGTGACACATGTCAACGAAAAGAATCCCGTCGCACGAGGCCACCCAGACATCTACAACCGCTCCCTGTTCAAACGAAACCATGGACGGGCATCTCCATGGACTTCGGCACAGGATTACCGGTAGGCAGCCGTGATTGCTAAGCAAGCAAGCAACGGGAGAAACCACGGATCAGGGACAAGCTCGCGTTGAAGAGAGTGAGAACTCACAACAAGTTGGTTAGTCACAAGTGAGCGAAGTGCTAAGAGCCGGTTGACCAGGCCACCCACGCGAACCACTCAATGTGGGGCCCGGACGCCACCCCGGGATCGAACCTGGCCCTGGAGCGAGTGAGCTCCAGGCGGTTTCTCACACGCCGGTGTAAACCATACGTGTGGTCCCATGGGATCAGCAACCCGGTACACTATGTTGAAAGCATGCTAGTGTGTAGAAACCAGTCACACCACAAACATGCATGTCTACAAATGTATCCCCCATTTTGGCATGTAGCATTATCACTAAACTAAGGCTTGTTATGAGAACAACGTTGGTGCTGTGGCAACCACCCTGTAACTTGATGGTGTCACCACCACTGTGCGCCCCATGTTGTGTCACAGTCTTGCACCGGAGAGCCTTAGTCACGATCAATCACCTGCAGTGGTGAGGTGTGTGTGTGCGTGGAGATAACAGGGCACTTGCGTGTGTCATGGCCACAACTAACACTCCCCCATGACCCACCATCTTGCCCTGGGCACAATCAAGGCAATCAGTAGGGCAAGGGGCAGAGATCGTGTCGGCATCAAGACCATGAGCGGGCGTGTCCCGGAGCAAACTGTCAATCGCAGCAGTGTGAATGTGACAAAGGCGGCAATGAAGCAACCGTGCATGTGCTCGAGTGAGAGAGCGGGCCACGTGAACAAGGACGGTCGAGGAGGGATGCGGTGCAAACGAGGGCACGCGAAACAAGCGGTCACAACGAGTGCCACGCATCAGAATACGGCCAGTGGTGCGGTGCAACACAGAAGCAATGCCACGGTTGGAGGAGAAGTTCATGCCCTGGTCGTCAAGTGTCGTAACAGACAACAGACTGAGCTCAAGAGCGGGAACGTACAAAACGTCAGGGAGAAAAAGTCCCCCCCCCAGGACCAACGAAGCGGACAACCCCAACACCCTGGATAGGGAGAAGTTGGCCAGAACCAGTGCAAACAAAGCGAACAGAGCCAACGGGACCCAGAGAAACGAATGAAGAGCGACAAGAGGTCATGTGGTGGGTGGCCCCTGAATCAAGGATCCATAAGCCACCCGTAATGCAGACAGACGCAGGGTCACGACTCACTACGGCAATGGCAGAGCGAGGAGAAAGGCGCTCACCACAGGCGACAAGACAACGAGGAAGATTGTACGTCTTCCACTGTTCAATCCACAGGACGTCGACCGGGGAACAACCCTCAACATGACCGGGGTGCGGCCCACAAAGAGGCGAATCAATGGCACACGCAAGTCCCCCCTCAACCGAACGTACACTCTCACCTCCCTGATCACGGAGGTGACATTGGCCAACGGCATGAGAGAGTGCAGAGTCCACCTGGCGGTCTTCCTCAGAAGGCCCGGTGATGAGAACGCCAGATGAGGGACGCTGGGAGCTGGGGGTGGAGGACGCCCACGACGGAGGAGAGTAGAAGCCAGAGGGAGGCCCGAAGTAGACAGGACCGCCAAACCCCGGGGGCCAGTCCCAGGGGGCGGACGGGAGCGGTGAGGAGAGAGCGGTGTTGTAGACAGCAGCTGCAGGGGAGGAGGAGGAGGAGCCGCCAGACCCTGTGGAGGTGGAGGAGCGTGAAAAACCACCACCAGGACCACCACCAGACCCTGTGGAGCATGCCCAGTGTGCACGCATAGCTGAGGCAAGGCGAGCATCGTCAGGTGGGACAGGGCACTTGGACGCCGCATGACCGGTGGCACCGCAGTTCCAGCACGTGACAGTGCTGGCGGAGGAAGCGGGGAATGCGGCGCCATCAGAACCGCGACCCTTGCCACCCCTGCCTTGCCCGCCACCGCCAGAGCCACCCCCGCGGCATCTACCTTTACCACCCCCACCTCGACCACCCCCTTGAGTAGCAAGAGATGTGGCAGTAGTGGTAGATGTGGGGGTGGAGGATGAGCCAGAGGCAGAAGAGGTGGAGGAAGTAGGGAGTGCGGTGGTTGCTGCTGCAACGGCGGTGCGATGAATGTGTTTGTTCTATAGTGAGCTCCACCAGTCAGTCAGACGTTGGGAGGTGAACTCCCACAATGCACCAATGACTGGGGGTGCGTCAACGGGGATGGGGATGGCAACCAGTCGCTCAAGCTCTGTGGCCTTTACCTCATGGAAGATGTCACTGAGCTTCGGGATGAAGCCGTTAACGATGGAGAGAACAGTAGGGAGCTGACCAGGGGCGGCCTTGCCGAGATCGCGCAGCAGTCGTAGACTGTGAGCCCAATAGGCATCAGCAGTCTCATCAGCACACATAGAGAGCGTGTTGAACTGGACGGTGAGGACGCTTTGTGCTGCATGTCCAGTCACTGTCGTGCGCCGCTTGATCAGTGCGTAAGTACCAACCGGGTTAGCAGGGGTGCGGCGTGCAGTGTCAGCATTGTAGGAACCGATCTCATCAGTGAGATCGTCGTGTCCAGCGCGAATGAGAGCACGGACAGCACGTGTAGAATCAGACTCGACTGGTACAAAGGGTGGAGCAGCTGAGGGATTGGGTTCATGGTAGTATTCCCAGAGCTGCTCCCCCTGCGCCCAGGCAGTGAAACGAACCTCCCAAGAGTGAGATGTGAGATTGGAGGTAAATTGGGATGGAGTAGAGTTAAAGTCGGGCTTGCGCTGCACTGACAGGGCAAGCGCTTTGGCTGCAGCTGCGCCGGCGGTGGCGGTGACTGCAAGCGGATCAGAGGAGGATGAGCCAATGGTAACAGATGCGGAAGCGGGGGAGGTGGAGAATGCTGCATCAGCGCCGGCGGACTGAGTGCTGCGCAGTGTAGGTTGGAGGCGGTTAAGGACCAAGTCAACAATGTGGTCGGCGAAAGTTTCTTGGTCAGCCTGCTCAGCACGCAGCTTCTCTTCAGCGACGCGCTGAGCAGTGAGAGCTGCCTGCAACGTATTGCGCTCACGCTGAAGCTCAGCTTGCAGGGCCGTGTATTGGTCATCGTTAACTGGCATGTTGCTAGTGACGTGGCTCTGCCGAGAAAATTTCGGTAGAGTTTCCCTTGCCCCAGTGGGCGTGGGAAGTGTGTGGTGAGGGCGTCGAAAGTTCGCTGCAAGGCAACAACCTGGACGCACGAACACGCCAACACAAAAAAGGCAGGACGAGAGAAAGAGACCAAGAGAAACCAGGCTCACCAGGCACGGAGGCTCAGTGAGAACAGCGGTAGGAAAGCCGCGGTAGCTGAGGAGGCGACGACTGCAACAGTAGCTGATGCGGAGACAATGAGGCAGGCTACTCCTATTAGCGCTACAACTGATAGGGTGGAGACGGCTGCAGTGGTCGGAATCAACAGCTGTATGTGACGAGTCACTAAAGATGAAGAGGAAGGTAAGGATGAAGCCTGTGCTGTGGAGGTGTGGATAGAGTCAACTGCACTGGAGAGCGTCCGGGGGCTGTAGCTGCTGCTGACGCGACTGCGCCTGCTGCTGTGGCAATCTGAGCAACTACGTTGACAACAGCAGCTGCCAAAGGTCCCTGATCAACTGCAGCCACAGTGTAAGTATCAATGGCTCTACCAGCGGCAGTGGTAGCTGGTGCACGTGCGGCGCGTGCAGTGGCTGCAAAAGTAAATGCCACAGTAGCACTGGACACAAGTGCAGCCCGTAGAGTTGTCAGAGTATCAGGAGGCGAGGAGGACGATGACTCCGCAGCTGATGCGGCTGGAGATGCAACACGACGCGAAGCAGGATCCCCTGATGCTGCTGCCAGAGAGGGTGAAGCGGCGTAATAAGGAGCAACACGACAGTGTTGTTGGCGTGTCCTATGGGCAACGGGTGGGCTTACCGGTGAGTGAAGAGGTTGGTGATCACGCGGTGGCGCCGTAGCTGGTTGGTTCTAAGCCATCGGAGAGTCGTCGACGGCTGACTGCCAGTGGGCTGCGTAATCCCTTGCGTCGGCCCACCCGTAGTATTCGGCGGGGTCGTAGTCCTCACCGGGGTGATATCCCGGGCTACTACGACGGACCCTCGACCACACCTCCCTCTCCGCACGCTCCTCGTAATACGTGAGCTCCCTGTCGATGCGGGCATGCTCCCGCGCTGTTGTAGGTGACGTAGGGATAGACTCGGTCACAGGCAGAGACGCCAGTTTGCCGAATGCTGGGCCTCCTAAGAGGCAGCCTGAGGTGCTTAGAAGTGTGCGTGGACAGGCCTTAGCTGCTCAGGTTGGCGCTGTTGCTGCAAGGGTCATGAGCGGAGGAAATGCTCCAAGTGTGGTGCTGGAGGACGGAGGTGGAAAGAAGCCGATGCACAAGACAGCCGAGTGCACCTGCTCGTGGCACCACACAGTGTGCGGGTGCGACGAGTGGTACCCAAGTGCCCGACGTGCGAGCGGAGGCCGAAGCACGGCGTAGGAGGGGCGGACGACGGCTGAGGGGAGATGGTGCCGTAGGATGGGGGCGGAAGACGCCGGTGCACAAGGCACCCGAGTGCACCTACCCGAGGCACCACACAGAGTGCAGGTGTGATGGGTGGTGTCCACGTGTCCATCGTGCGTGCGGAGGCCGAAGCACGGCGGAGAGGGTGCGGACGACGGCTGAGGGGAGATGGTGCCGTAAGGGTAATGGCGCAAGAGGTGGCCGTACCTTGTAGTGTGAGGATGCGTGTATGCCACTGTGAAGAAGATGTATGTACAACTCCTGGTAGAGTCGAGCAAGGTTCGGCACCACCACGTGGCGGTGCCTTCGTGTGTGCGTCGGTCAAAGCAAGGGTAGAGCACACCGTGATCCACGGGTGCGATGTGAGCGGCTGCACAGAGCGACAATAGCTGTTGCGGCCTCAAACTGCCGCATACGCGAGGTTGTGGCTTGCGTGGGATCACCCGCCACGTAGAAGTGACCCGAAGAGGGTTCACGAGGTCTCAGGACTGTCGAGATGAGGAGGGATGGCCCTCCTGCTCTGATACCAGTAGGCAGCCGTGATTGCTAAGCAAGCAAGCAAGCAAGTAGCAAGCAATGGGAGAAACCACGGATCGGGGGCAAGCTCACGTTGAAGAGAGTGAGAACTCACAACAAGTTGGTTAGTCACAGGTGAGCGAAGTGCTAAGAGCCGGTTGACCGGGCCACCCACGCAAACCACTTGACGTGGGGCCCGGACGCCACCCCGGGATCGAACATGGCCCTGGAGCGAGCGAGCTCCAGGCGGTTTCTCACACGCCGGTGTAAACCATACGTGTGGTCCCGTGGGATCAGCAACCCGGTACCGTAGAATGGCTCCCTGTTTTCGAAGTGTTTTGAACACGACCGCGGCAGCAGCGGATTTGCATTTTGCGGGTTTGTACTTGTTCGAACTTCAATGTACTTCAACACTCGTCGCTGTGGTTCGTGACTTACTTTACCGTGCTTTTGAGTAGCAAACGGAACTGTTTGTAATACCTTTGCTATGCCGATTTTGCTGTCGCTCGCAAAGGTGGCCGTGCACCCAGTGCATGATAAGTGCACTTCTCCACTTATTTCGAGTGCACTCGTCACATGCACTCCCCCCGTACACTGGGGGGCTTCTCTAGACAACGTTTCGCGGACCCGACCGGCGAATAGCGCGGGAAACTTCAGACTAGATTCAACACAAACGGTCGTTGTTAAATGGCCGGCCGTCAAGTTCGCAAACAGACGCAACGGATAGCGGAAGCGAGCAAAGGAACATGTTGAAATACATTTAATACAGATGTAAAATCGACAAACATTGTGTACATATATACGTCCAATATGAGTTTGACCTGTGAGACGCTAAATAATCCGTGGGGAAAACGTTTTCTACTTCACCACGTTTGGCTGTAAACTCGTTATATATACTTTTGTGTTTTATTGATGGATATGACACTTGGAAGGGCCCTTAACATCCATAAAAACACATACTGTAGTAAGACACATGGAGGTAAATTTTAACCTGAATTTTTCAATAATTATAAATTATAACACAATGATAAAGGGAAGGGAATTTTTTTCCGTATAGGACAAAAAGCAATCTGGACCAAGACATATGAGACAAATTAGCGCATTGAGTGCGCTCATAGTGTACTTTTGTATGGTGACTAAGCGCACTTACCACATACACCAGCCCCACACACTGAGCTACCTCCTAAGGAGTGATCTTTCTAGCCATATAAGACAAAACTCAGATTCATCTGGTATACATGAGACAAATTCACACACTCAGTGCGCTTGTAGTGTACTTTTGTATGGTGACAGAGCGCACTTCCCACATACACTAGCCCCACGCACTAACGTCCCTCCTAAGAAGAAATTTTTTTGGACATGTGGGACAAAAAGCAAGGTATGCAAGGACATATGAGACGAATAAACTGCACTGAGTGCGCTCTTAGTGTACTTTTGCATGGTGACTAAGCGCACTAGCCACATACGCTAACCCCACGCACTGAGGTCCCTCCTAAGAAAAGAAGTTGGCAACCATATAGGACAAAAGTACACTCCTTTCATGCACTATGGAAGGAGTATAGGGATTAGTGCAAAAAACTCCCTTTGATGGGAGCACACTCAACACAAACACCAAAAAACCAGTGTACAAAATAGCCTCGATTAACCATACCTCGGCCAACTAGGCCAAAACCGTCGTGCTTGAGGATCTTCAACCCTTGAGCAATCCCGTCCAACCGCCCACAGGACATGGACCTTCGCTCGATCCACGTGACACTGGCCCCGTGCTACAATCCCCCCGACCTAGGAGTGAGCCGCCCTCGGCATCCGCACGTCAACTAAAATCCCGGTGATCTGATACCAATGTAGCATATTGGACGAAATTCTTGGTTGACTAGGCCAAAACCGCAGTACTTGAGGATCTTCAACCCTCAAGCCATACCGTCCAACTGCCCACAAGCTAGGGATCCCTCCTCGATCAACATGGCGCCGGCTGTGCACTACACGTTTGTAAAGACAGGAATACACAAAGCTCAAAACTAAGTGCCTGGAGCCTTTTGCGATCAAAGAGATGCAGACACATATTGTCACAAAACTTATACTGCACAACAAAATGGATATCCGCCCTGTGTATCATATCAGAAAACTTCATCTTTAGCTAAACCGAACGAGCGATTTCCCGGCAAATTACGTGCCACCGTCACTTCATATTCAAGTAGATGATGGAATTGAGTACATCGTCAAAGATGTTTTAGGACAGCGTCTGTGTGGAAATTTTGCATGGCTATGAATTTTCGCATAAAAGTTGGGAGCTCTACGACAACCTACAGGACATTGATCATGAGATGGACGGTTTTTTAAGCCGGCATTAACCTATTTCTCGCAACACGCTTGCCGTTGCGGCCGAAACCAAGGAGTTTTGCTATGCCCCTCATGTGCATGAGTCCTTGATCTCGACTTGTGGGCATTTTTCCATTACATTAATGTCCCAGTGCTTGTAAACCTTTGGACAATTATGCCGATCGACCAAGGGAATTTTTGCCACCTACCTGGACCTCTGATGCTCTGTTCAAGTGTTGACAGGTTTATCACAAATAGTATGAATGTTTTGATTTTTTTGGTCTACTTCTCCAATGCTGTGGAATTGCTTTAAGACGTGCCTTGATGTTCCCAAAAATCCCCAACTTCTCGGCAGTGTTTCTCAAAACAGCCTCTCATGATGTGGCATTGCACGCATTGCCAGTCTTGAGCGTTCAAGATCCCAAGTATGCCTCACTTTGTTTGTGGTGGTGTGTACATGTGCTCGCCAGTTTTAGGAAATTTCCACTGAAATACACTCTCTGCTAATTACAAATTCAACTATCAGATTGTCCCCATTCCTTGAACTGCCTTGTGCTCTGCACCTTCTCTTTGTGAACCATCTGTGTTCCTCGTAGTGTCACAACGAAGGTACATCTAGCATATTCTTGAAAGCGTGCCGTGAATCAAGAAGTGTTTCAGAAGTTTTAATATAAAGTTGTAGATTTTTGAGACGCCCTCTTATGAACCCAGAATTTTTTTAGTCTTTGAGTTCATGGCAAGGTTTCTGCCAATGAAAATGCATCTTCACCCACTTCTTTTGTGGTTCCACGGTTGTAATGCTCGACTCGTTCAACACAAATCATCGATCTACACTTATGAAATCATGAAAAAATGACAGTTTTAGATTCTTGTGAACTTAATTTATCCACGATCCTCTATCTGTGATCCCCTTGAATTTTTCCCTGGGTATCTACCACCCGGATGCATGATGCTTTTCTACATATATGGATGTGCGGATAATTTCCCCATGGAGAGGGGTATGCTTTTGTTTTCCTCCATTCCAATGGCACAACATCAATCGGCAAAGAAGAAGGGGAAATCTTGCAAAAATTGTAGCCGACTTGAAAAAATAGGTCATTTACCTCTGATTTGTTGTATTTTTGCCACATACTCGGTCACTTTTGACTTCACTCAAGTATATTTTTCACGTACAAATTGTTACGCCAAGGGAAACATAGATGGTTCACAAGGATGAAGTGCAGAGCAGTTGATGATTTGAGGAATTGAGACAGATAGATAACTTAGATTAGGCGGTAAGTGTACTTTGAGGACACGTGTTGAACACATCGAGCGCATATATGCAATGACAAGAATCACAATCAAGCATTTGTTGGGTCTTTGACAATCAAACTGAGTGTGATGAGCGAGGTCGTGTCATGAGCAGTTGCTTCAAGAAATTCAACAAAGAAGTCATGGGTTTTCAATAACATCGAGATGCAGCTTTATAAAATTTTAGCGTCATCAAGAAGTCCAAAAAAAACCATCAAAACATCGAAAGGGTTTGGGATACTTATTTCTTACCATTCTAGAAGGTGGTCAAATTTATCAAAACCTTTTAGAATAGAATGCTAGAGGTTGAGCCAATTGGCCAAATGCCCTCGTCCAAAAGCGTAAAAATCACAAGATCGACGTGTAGTGGGCCACAAATATAATGAGATAAAAGCCCACTCATAAAAATTAATGACTCGTATAAGTTTGGGAAATAACAAAAATCTATTGGAAGAATAATCTCTGCCTTTGCTGAAAGGGAACCTCCCCAGCTCTGCTACTGCGGGGTCTTGGAGGAGTCGAAACTGTTACGCCAAGAGGAAAATAGGTGGTTCAAAGGGATGAGGTGCGGGATAATAGACAACTTGGGTAGGACAAATGGTTTTTTTTCGAAGCGGTAACTGTACTTTCATGACAAGTGTCGAGTGCATCGCGCACATATGTACAATTCCGAGAATGAGAATGAGGCATAAGTTGTGTCATTGGCGTTCGAGATGAGTGACAAGTGTGTGGTCGTATCGTGAGTAGCTGATTCAAGAAGCTCCACCGAGAAGTTGGGGAACTTTGAGAATATTGCGACGCTTCTTTATTAAAGTCTAGTGCCGTTGAGAAGTCAACCAAACCATATGAAAACATTGATATGATTCACAACACTTCCGTGGACCTTTGTGGAAAGTCGTCAAAGTTGTCAGAAACATTTGGAACGGAACACCATAGGTCGGGGCAGTTAGCCAAATTGTCCTCGAGCAAACAGCGTGCAAATCTTGAAGTCATTGCGTGGTGGACCATGAATTCAAGAAAAAAAATGCCCACTCGCGGAGTTTAGAGACTCCTATACATCAGCGACATAACACTCCCCCCTCCATTTAGCCGCAACATCCCGGCGCGCTAAAAGATGCAGGCCGGTGACAGCAGAAGTAGTCTTCAATCAGATAATCAACATCTCGGAGGTTTTCGTAGGGCTCCCAGCTGTTATGCGCGACATCATAGCTGTGCCACTTGACCAAATACTATGTCCTTTTTCCATGCTGTTGATGTCCGAGGATATCTTTGATCACGTACTGTGTATCCCCTTGCACTTGTGCAGGAGGTGGAGGTGTGACGTCTCTACAAGGGAATCTTGTACTCGATCCATGGAGTGCTTGAGCTTGCTTATGTGGAAGACAAGGTGAATCCTCATGTAGTCGGGGAGACAAATTTGGGAGACGACTAGGGTTTGCATTTACTCGATCTCAAATGGTCCCAACCTGCACAGTTTGAGATTTTTGAATCCTTGTCCTTGGAGTTTGATATTTGCAGAGCTGAGGAGGTCGTGATTGCCAGTACTGAACAAGTGATTGCTGTGATGCCGGTCGGCTGCTCGCTTCATGGCTGCTTGCGTCTTTGCGAGGGTTTGCTGTATTTCCTCCCAGTTGCTTGTAGATTTCCGATGGTGAAGGTCAACCGCTAGGGTATTACTTCGACTCTGGAATCTAGTCGGTGTGGCTGGACGTTTGTTATACACCACCTCGAACTATACTTTACAAGTTGATATGGAAGTGGTGGAGATGTAAGCGAGTTCGGCGGTCGGCAATTTTGCTGTCCAATCAATGCCATGTGATTTGCATAAAGTTCAGAGTAGTTTTTCGAGCTTCTGATTGCTTCACTTGGTTTTCCCATCGGTCTAAGGATGGACCGTCGTTGATACCTGGATCCGACTGCCATAGTGTGTCATCAATCCGTATAAAAAATGGTTGGTAAAGCGACCATTTCTATCACTGATGCTGGTACGTGGCACTCCATGCAGTCGTACAATCGTATTTAGAGATAATCATGATAGTCTTTCTGCGGTGAAGGTTGTAGTCGTCGGGGTGAAGTGCAACATCTTGGAGAATCTCTCCACCAAAACGAGGATGCCGTCATACCCCTCGGATGTAGCGGGTGGTCCCATGACATAATCCATGGTGATGTTGGCACACGGTTCCATCGGGACGGGTAGGGGTTGTAGTAGACCGGGTGGTCGTGTGCGACGAGATTTTTTTCTTTGACATGTGTTGCACGTTTTGCATAAAGCCGCCACGTTGGCCTACATCTTGTCCACCAATAGTACTTTGCCAGCTTCTTGAGCATCTTGTCCTTGCCAAAGTTTCCACCTGGATCGGTGTCGTGACATTCCTCCAATAGTATCCACCGCAATTCCTTGTTTGGAGGAACGACGACCTAACGAGTGAACTTCTCACTTGCCGAGCCAGTTGGCGATTTCATGGCCAGTAGGGTTATCAGACCAAAACTTGGTTTTGTCGTACCCGCCGAAATGCTCGTAACCCTTTGTAAAAACTATTGTGAGGTAAGGGTCTTGTTCAACAAGCAACGTATTGATCTCAGCCATTTAATTTGGTCACCAACTAAGATCATCCGTTGGATTTTTTTTCAGGCCGGTAATTGATGTCGTAGTCGAAGTTGGACACGAGGAACTCCATCCGTCGAGTTTGTCCACATCCGAGATTTGGTTGGGTCTTGAGATATTTCAAGACGTGATAGTCGGTGCGGACGATAAATCACTGATATTCCAAGTAGCACGGCCATGTCTTGAACGCGTGCAAGGCTAAGAACATCTTTTTTTTTGTGTACCACATAGCTGAGTTCCAACTTCTGTAATTTTGTTGACAAATGTGCGACCAGTTGTTCTCCACCACTGTTGTCTTGGAGGAGAACGGCTTTGATGGCTCGATCAGACACATTGTTGGCCATGATATAGTCTACCATTAAATCTGCCAATCGTGAGGCAGGCGTCGAGGTCAGAGCATTTCTTAAAGAGTTTAACGCTTCTTATTCCATGTTCCCCCAATTCCACTCGCTGATTTTATTCGTGAGATCGAAGAGAGGCACTGAAATTCGCGCATAGTCCTTTGTAAATAGATGGTAGTAGTTGCAGAAGCCCCAAAACACATGGACGTCCCAAAACTTTCTGGGCGTCGGCCAATCAGAGACGGCCTCCATCTTTTTCAGGTCCATGGTGATTCGTCTGTCGCCAATGATGTGGTCTAAAAACTCGATCAAACAGCAACGAAAGTCGCATTTCAAGAGTTTTCCAAAAGAAATCTCTCTTTGCGATACCTCGAGAAAAATTTTCAGAGGTGTCCATTATGCTCCTCTGTGGTGCGACTGTACACCTAAAAGCCATCAAGGTAAACGACGACAAAGTCATCAAGGTACTGGCAAAAAATGTTCTTCATCACCGCCATGAATGTCTCCGGGGCATTTGTGAGTCCAGACGGCATGACCGTGAACTCAATTTGCCCATATCTAGTGTAGAATGCTCTCTTCTTCATGTCCTCATCAGATACGTGTATTTGATTATAGACGTTGCAGGAATCAATCTTGTTAAAGATTCAGGCGCCACGGATTTTTTCAAAAAGTGCATTTACTCACGGGAGGGGGTCGCGGTTCTTGATGGTGATGTTGTTCAGGTATTTCTTGGCAACGTCTAGAGATATCGGTTGGCATTTTGTGGCTGCCGCAACCTTCTCTGCTGCTTCCACCTCTACTGCTTGCCGTAATTGCCGCTACGTCGTGGGTCGCTCAACCATGGGCACGTATTTTTTTGCCATTAATACTAACGTAAACTTCTCCGCTACTCCAGTCAACCTAAAGATTATGTCAATACAGGACATCTCGTCTAAGGATGATTTTGTGGCCACTCATTGGACAAGTCCTCCAGACTGTAACGTCGTGCACGTCTCCAATTTGCAGCCGAAGTGGTTCAGAAAGTCGACGGATCTGTAATCGTGTGTTAATGGTTTTTCCTTCAAACACTCCCACTTTGGTCTACAAACCTAGCTTCTAAACCACGTCATTGCTAAAACAATTCTGAGAAGCTCTTACAACGGCGGTTGGTCGTCCTCGTACCCCTCGTCGAACTTTGCGATCTTAGGAACCCTCGTTTGCGGTGATGTGAGCCACTCAAAGGGGTGATCACTCAGCACAGATTTCTCCGACCGGATAGTAGCCTCATTCTATACTGTTGCCATTTCCTGGCTCTTCGCTCTTTTTCTGTGACTTCTCTCTCTTTCTGGTTTGTTCCTGCCGCTTTTGGCAGTCGCATGGGATATGGCCCGGTTTTCTGCACGTCTAGTAAAGCCGTTGATCGCACTAATCGACAGCGTGAATCTCCATCGAGGACGAGGTTGCCGCTGATTGCAACTTTCCTCCGCCATTGTAAGGATTGTGGCCTTGGGGTCGTCAACCATTGGTTTCTTGTGTCTAAGCATTCTAGTCAACGTTGTTGATGCGGTCGGCTGCTACGATCATTCACGAAAAGTCGTCTTGGATGCCAAAAATGGCGATTGATTGCGGAATATCTTACTTGAGGCCGTTCTAGAAGAAACACAGTTTGTCGAGGGCGAGGTCACTAACAGTGATCATTTGTCAAAAACACCACACTGCCACACTGGATTGCCTGCAAATGCGTTGAAGTATGTACCGTGCGCCAGACTTCTCATTCAGCTTCCCAAAGCGAGCGAGGGTAGCGAGCGTGGAGTCGCTCCACATTTTTGGTGGTGTGAGGGAGTCATGCAATGTCGGATTAATATGATTAAGAGGTAGTACGCGTGCGGTCAATGATGTGAGAGCAGTCGCGTGAGCCGTCGATCCAGCTCCGCCGGTCTCCTACTGTCGTTGGATGGAGTTTAGATTGGACCACCAACTGAAAGCTGTGCCGCACAAAAATGAGGTCGCGAGGTCAATTATCCTTTTCTTGACCCAAGCAGCAGTGAAGTACACCTCTAAACTCGCTAGCCACATCTTGACTGTCAATCCCTTGGAGTTAGATGGATTGAACGGCTCGGGAAGTGCCGGTCAAATCTGGGGTTCAACCGAGGGGTGTAATTTCTCTCGATGAACACTGCTTCGCGCACACGGGAAACTCGAAGCTCGTCTACCGCGCGTTGAGCTAAAAGAGTAAATGAGTGTTCAGGCTCTCGAGTCCCGACAATTTCTAGTGCAGATCTTTGTTGATTCGTGCTTGTCGGAAGGTGCCTCCAATCGTGCCATGTGGTGCGACGTCCCCCTCGACCTTCCTGATGGCTAAGCGCGCCGTCAGGAGATGACTGTGTGCATCGGACGACGATCCGATTCACAGTCTGTCATGTTTCTGCGCGCAATCCCCAAGGGACTGCGCGCGGAAAACGTGGAGATTCCTGACGGCTGGGAATCTCCACGTTGGGTGACTGGACATCTAAGGGTCTAAAGCTTCATTCCACGCGCAGTCCCCCACTCGCAACATTGTCGCTATTCTTCTCGTCGCTGCCAATCATCGCCATGGCGACTCAAGCCCGGCTTTACGACTTCGCAACCATGAAACGCCTCACGTCGGATGAGGCGGCCCAGTCACGTGACCAAACATGTGCAGCGCACGTGCAAAAACACCCCAAGCCAGCGAAGTTGCCACCCAAACGACCAGTCGGCCAGCCGCCAAAAAACAAGCCTGCATTGCCATTCGCCGCTCCAGAGAACACACGACAACCCACTGTGCTGCAGACAACACGTGTGCGGCTTCCTGCTGGAGACGATTCTTCAACTGCCTATGAAAAGGAGTCGCCCACTACCGACGGACCTCAACCAGATGCCGAAGAAAAGAAGCGCAAGCGTGGGGCTTACGTCAACTGGCTTGACGACGGGCACCTGCCGCGCATTCACGACGCCATGGTCGCTGCAAAAATCCCTACCAGACCGTGAAGCTCCTGGTTTACCGAGAGGCTCGCAACACGTGTGTGTATGACCAGCTTGCAAAATCCACGATCGCCAGTTGGTATGAAAAAAAATCCTGCAACCTCCTGCCGCGATTTGCTAAGTTCCTCACTCATGTTGTTGAGATTAAGGTGCAGGGTGTGACAACCACTCGTTCCTACGGCAAAAGAGGAAAAGTGGGATTTTTTGGCCGGCATCCAGAGATGGAAAACCTCTTTCGTGAGCGCATGGTGGCTCTCAGGCAGTCGGGTGTGGTTTTAAACTTGACCAATCTGAAAGGCCTTTTCACAGGCCTCACCGAGGAGCGACATCCAGAAGAACTTCCAAAGAATGGTGGGGAGATGACCTTTTCACGATCCTGGATCAGAGACTTCGTCCACAACAAGTCGAAGTGGACTTTGTGGTGTGGCACTACTGTGGCCCAGAAGCTTCCTGAAGATTGGGCCGAACAACGCAAAGATATGCACAAGAGAGTCGCAGCCCTCATGCAGATGCACAATGTAAGCCCGGCGTTTGTCGTCAATGCCGACCACACGGGACTCCACATTGTTCCCTCGAGTAAGATGTGAAAAAGCTCTTTTTGTAAATTCTCTTCTCTACTCCTTCATTAGAGCTAAAATAGCCCCTTGTCCTTGCAGGTGACAGGACGTACGAGCCATGTGGCTCCAAAGAGGTGGCGATTGCGGCCATGGATGACAAGCGCCAGGTGACTGCTGTGGTCGCCTCATCCATGGCCGGCGATCTGCTGCCCCTTCAGCTGATTTACGCAGGCAAGACTTCACGTTGCCATCCCGACAATGCTGACGCACGCATAGCAGAAAAAGAGCACGATTATCACCTCACGCAAACTGAGAACCACTGGGCTAATGGGAAAACAACACGTGACTGGATCACTCATGTTTTGCACGCATGGTACAAGAAACAATGCGGGGTCATGGGTGTCAAAGTGGGCACCCTAAAACTGATTCTCTTGTTAGATGCATGGCGACCACACACAACGGCTGAGTTCAAAGACTTCTTGAAGAACCACTACAAGTATGTGAAGCTACTTTACATTCCAGCCGGATGCACGTCAAAGGCACAACCAGCTGATGTTGGCTTGCAGCGCCTGTTCAAGAAAGCATCCAGACTGCCTTTCATGAGTGGCATGCTAGGGAAGTCTTGGCCGACCTTAGCAAGGGTGGACCGGGGAAGGCAGACTTTGGCCTTGGGAAGATGAGAACCCTAGGAATGTCTTGGGTTTTGCACTCGTGGTTGACACTAAAGCAAGATAGGAGGCAGATTGAGAAGGCATGGTCACAATGTGACTTTGACATTGTGATGGATGAAAGCTTTCGTGGGGAAGCTATAGAGGAAGCTATGGAGCCTAATAGCTACCTCTTTCGTGATGCGGTTCAACCTGAGGATGAGGAGATTGTGGATGTGTACTAGTCTCTTACAAAGTTTTTCCACGTTTAACAACAATTTTTCTCATGACATTGTTGACTCAAAACTATGTGTAGAGAAACAAGGATTTGGGAATTTCTACAATGTTTCTTCCATGAAGGAAAACATTAAATATGTGCTTGAATAGACGAAGCATGATAATTATTATAGTCGAACATAAGTGACACTACGATAGTTCACAGGGATGAGGTGCGGGACAAAAGACAATTCGAGTGTTTGGGACGAATGGATAATTGGTATTAAGCAGTAATTGTACTTCGATGGAAAATTTCAAGTGAGTCAAGCACATATATACAATGTCGAGAATGAGAATGAGGCATAAATCGGGTCATTGGCGTTCAAGCCGAGCAACACGTGCACAATCGAAACATGAGAGGTTGATTGAAGCTACGCCGAGACGTCGGGGGGGCTTCAAGAATATTGCGGCGCTGCTTTATGAAATTTAGCGTCGTCGAGAAGTGGACCTAATGACATCGAAACGTCAATATCGTTCGCGTCACTTCTCTTGACCTTTCCGTAAAGTGGTCGAAGTTGTCAAAAAATTATGGAATGGAAAAATGGAATTTGGGGAAGCTGGGAAAAATTTCTTCAGCCAAACAGTGTAAAAATCCTGAAGTTGTTGGGCGGTGGGCTATGAATGTAAGGACAAGAATGCCCACTCTCGGATTTTTGGGACTTATCTACATCAGGGACATAAAAAGAACCTTAATAAAACCCGTAACCCCTGAATTTGACTAGGGGAGCTTCCAGAAACCTTTTTTTGGTGAAGTTTTGAGGTAAAACGCGGGTAGATGATGAAAATAATGAAGGTTACTGGTTTGAAGGGAGAATGACAATGTTTGGGTGGTAAATAAGGTAGCGCTCCGGATGAAGGAAGGGGCCGCGTTATTTTCGCGGAGCAGACAGCCGCCGTCGATTGCGTTGGCGCACATGGCGGTGCGAGACATCTTATAGGCGCCGCGCCTCACGTGCGATCGTGCCGCGCCTTACATGCACTCGTGCCGCGCCTCACACATGCGCTTGTGCCGCGCCTCGCTAGCAACAGCATGACGGCCGACTGCAGCGCAGTCTTTCCAGCCTCCAGCCTTCTCTTCCCTGCTGGCCTGGCATCACTGCAACGGCGAAGGCTTTCGCGTAGGAATGGATAGGCGGCAAGGTGCATGCAGGAATATGCATGCACCTTGCGATACCCTTGTTGTAGAACTAGGCTATTTGTCTGTGTGTTACGGCAGGAGGGCGTTCGACATCGGCACACAACGGTGCACAGTAAGGTGCCACTCAACGTCTCAATCTCAGCCTGAGGGGTTGCAGGCTGCTCTGCGAGCTCTGCTCCACCGACACAGCTGCATGTGCCATGTGCACTCATGTGCGTCACGCGCACGCACAATGCGTACGCAAGTGCCATTTGCATGTGCATGTGCATGTGCATGTGAATTTTCTTGTGCATGCACATGTGCTTCTGTTTGCAGATGTGCGCAGGTGGATGTGCATGTGCCTGTGCTGAAGCGTCTGCAAACGAGTGTTCTTTCCGAGGCGCGCACGCAATTACTGCCTCAATTTGCATGTAGTTTCTTGCCCCGATCTGCCCGCGCAACCTATCCGGCAGAAACCTGTCCTGTCCTGTCCCCAAACGACGGGCGGCGCGAGAATTGTGAAAGCATTAATGTATGCGCCTCGGCTTTCACACTCGTTTGCAGACACTTACATGTGCATGTGCGATTTCACGTACACCGTGTACGTGTACGGTACACGTACATGTTTATTTGCATTGCATGTTCCCACGATGCACTCGACTAGACTGCATCCGAGGCGTGCCGGAGGAGCTTTCGAGGTCACTCAACGTTCTTGCTCGCGCAGAGCCTCCGTCGTTTGGGTGGGTGCATCTCAGCCACACACACATATGCGGCATGCCGTTAGGGACGGTTGGCGCGCACACCCGCTCTTCAAACGCCACACCGCTGCTGCCTCTGTCGCCGACAGCGGCAGCAGCGGTGGCCGCGGCGGTAGCAGCAAAGGCGGGGGCGGTGACAAGCGGCAGCGGCAGCACCACCGCCACCACAAGCAGAGCGGTTCCGGAAGCAACAGCGAGTCATTTGCGCTCATTTCGCTCTCCATTCCGGTATCGGTAGCTCTCCCCGTAGCTCCGTCAGCGGCAGTCAGCAGCAGCACAAGCATCAGGAAGAGCGGGAGCTGGATCGGGAGTAGGATCAGAAGCAGAGGCAGGAGAGGTAGCAGGAGGAGGAGAGGGAGGTGGGAGAGGCAGTAGAGGAGTAGCCGCGTACGAACAAAGGAACGAACGAGCGAGGCCGGCGATCGTGAGAAACTTGTTGAGCGTAAAAAAATTTCGAGCGTGAGAAATTTCTGGAGCGAGATCCAGAAACAGCCAAACAGCCAAACAGCCATCGTCCAACCATGGCGCGCGTGATAAGATTTGACAAGGCCTCTGGCGGGTATGTAAGAGGAGGGGCGACAGCAGCAGCAGCAGCAGCTGTGATGGTGGCGGCGATGGCGCTGTTGACAGCTCCAGCGCTCGTGCACGGAAAGACGGCGGCAGCCACGTTGCCTTCTTCTGGCGTGCTTGGTGCCCTGCAGGTGGGAGCTCCTGACTTGAATAAAATATAATAATATATGTTGCAGTCCACAGGGTGGGTGCGTATGTGGCACACATATGTGACATATGTGTGTCACATATGTGTGTGTATGGGAGACTTTTTGGAAGGGGTCGAACGGCGGGAGATAGGAATCCACGAGACTTTTTGGAGGTTGGAGCGCGCATCGAGACAGTTTTGAGACTCCGGGCGTCGGAAGGGGTCGAACGGCGGGAGATAGGAATCCCGATGCAATCTGGGGCATCGATGATAGGATGGAAAGTGGAGGAGGTTTGCGTCGCGAATCTCAGTTTGCAATTTTCCCTCCAATGGCGACGAGTCGTCGCTGCTACTTCTTGTTTATGTCCCACCTCGCACGAGCCATCGGTAAAAACTGACAAAAAATTCGGGAGTCAGCGCCGTTTGCGCCGGAGAACCGAATCACACGGATTACAAACCATGTAGATTGCGAACACTTTGTAGAAGCAAAATTGTGTTCTGAACGCTTTCGAACCTGCAGCCGAAGCAGACCAGGTGGATGTCCGGAAGAAATAGAGAAACCTGTTGTGTATCTGGTATACGGTCGAACCACATGGTTTGAAAGTGAGATCGTAGGACGTACGCCTCGTACAACATAGCGAGGACTGTCGTGGGCACAAAAAAAAAATGGAACGGCAGTGAACTACCCTAATACATCGGGTTCGACCCGTCGAAGACGACCGCGGAGATCTCACCCTATCCAAACGCGTCGGAGGGCCTAGCCAGCCAAGGCCTTGCAATGCTAGCGGGGCATGGATATTCGACTAGGACAGTCTGGACACGAAGTAATCTACTGGATGCGCTTTCTGTTACAGTAAAGTCGCCCGATAATCCGGATAAAGTACGTGGCATCTCGCCGCTTTCAAAAAGATTCTAAAAACCTGGACACGTCAGCCGTTTTGCCGAAGAACTGGGTAAACTGTGACTTGCATCTATGGTTTGTGATTTCGCCGTGACGGAGCTGAATATATCTGAAACATATGAAGTTACCCGTCAGCTGCTCAAGCGATGCCACGCTGTCATCTGTTGCAGCAGTCCCATCGCTGTTAGTAGCACTGAATTTCTGTACTAAAAGGCGTTTTGACGAAAGAAAGGTGGGCCCACTCAGTAAGTTGCGAGGAAATTCCCGAATCTATCGAGAGTGCCCAGTCTCGTGGCGCATTTTAAAGGCGTAGCGCTCAATGTCGAAACGTCGACTTCGGGATTGCAAAACGGGATTAGGCGACTCCAGGATCCCGTTTGCCATTCCATACATACTTCTTTGTGCGGCACAAGTGGTACCCACCCTGCCTGCGGTCCGTAGGCTGCGGCTATATCTGCCTCCCCCCTTCCCCCCCACCCTCCCCCTGTTTTCCATCCACCCTCCACCTTCCCCTTCCAGCCTCCCCCCCTTCCCTTGCCACCCTCCCCCCTTTTCCCCTCCACCTTCCCCACGATAGCACCTACACACTAAACTCCAAAATCAACTCATGCATGCTCATTGTAGGAGAAGTATTTTCGTGCCTTCAACTTTTTTTCGCGGAGGACCATTAGTCGCATATGGTTGTGATGTAACCAGTGGGGTGGGGCCCCGCGGGGACCCGAGCGCAAACAGGAAAGGCAACTAAAACCGACAATCTGGAGGACTACTTGAGTTTCCGGCTGGACTATGCATTTCTTGTCGTCTTTGGGTTGTCCCCTAGTTGATTGCTTGAGTAAGATCATGGCCACATGCTCTGAACCGGGGGTTCACTTTGAACTCATTTCGTGCAGACTGTGACTTGAGCATGGCTGTGCTTCTTCTTCTTCT
>SZWC01013320.1:29071-42928 GCA_023375785.1 Penium margaritaceum | reverse complement strand
CCTTAGACGTTTTGCAAAACGTCTAAGGTCTAATTTTCCTTAGACGTTTTGCAAAACGTCTAAGGTCTAATTTTCCTTAGACGTTTTGCAAAACGTCTAAGGTCTAATTTTCCTTAGACGTAGGTCTAATTATAAGAGCATGCGAAGAAAGCAAAGGGAAAAGGAAGCCGACAGCCATGGACCATTAGACCTTAGACGTTTTGCAAAACGTCTAAGGTNGCCGTCGTCGTTGTTGTCGTTGTCGGTGGATGACTTTCCTCGAATGTCGTGAGCCTTCGGTGCATCATGGTGTTGGCCTTCTGGGTTCTCGGGAGTGCGCAAGAGCGTTTCGCCTGTGCATGGGATGGGGTGTGGTGTGGATCGAAGAGCATGCGAAGAAAGCAAAGGGAAAAGGAAGCCGACAGCCATGGACCATTAGACCTTAGACGTTTTGCAAAACGTCTAAGGTCTAATTTTCCTTAGACGTTTTGCAAAACGTCTAAGGTCTAATTTTCCTTAGACGTTTTGCAAAACGTCTAAGGTCTAATTTTCCTTAGACGTAGGTCTAATTATAAGAGCATGCGAAGAAAGCAAAGGGAAAAGGAAGCCGACAGCCATGGACCTGCCCTTGGGTTGCGGACAGACGAATGACATTGCTCTGACACTGCAAAGACGTCTGCTCCAAAGTTAATGGAGGAAGCCTGCACACACCCTTCTCTCTGAGGGGGGGAGATTAGGGTTTGCTCAGTGAAGTCATCTCTATCTAAAGTCCGACTTCGTTTCTTGCCCTTCCAAGAAAAAACCTTGTTTTTTTTTTTATGAGCAGCGCCACCACAGACCAGCACATCCAGTTGTCCTTCCACATTTGTGCACATCTGGCAGCCGCACATGTGGCATGCACAGCAGCGTAGTACAGGATGGTGCAACATGAGCATATGCAGCAACCGGTGCATTGAACTCCACATGCGCACCAACAAGTGCAGTCTTCTCCACATACGCATTTTTTTTAAATTTGAAGAACCTTTGCAAAGTGTCTTAAGATTTTAATGTTTTCCACATACGCACGGGAGTTCTGTACATATGCGTGGGAGTTCTCCACAGCCTTTTTGGATGTCGACGTGCATAGCGATCAGCAGTGTCCCCTTTCTCTCCCTTCTCCCCACCCATTTCACACCCATTCTCCCCTACATTGTACGCAACTCTGTACCAAACTGATAAGCCGCCACCAGACATACCAGGGCCCCAGAGGGCGAGTAGATAAGGGCACGGGTCATCTGCAAGTCGCGCACCCACTCCTGGAAACAACTGCATGATTATGGAACCATGGCACGGTCAAAGCCAGAGATGTGTCACTGTTTGGCAGATCTGCACATCGCAAAGCCATGCGCAGTGTAGCAAATTCTTTCGCAGTTTGCGCTAGACTTTTGGACTCTGGTGGGAATCGGACCAACTGAAGGAAGTTTTCCGTCGCGCACTCAAGAATGTATGGCCTTTGGATGTGGAAGGTCTCCTTCCATTTCCGGACATGGTGCGATGTTGCAGTGCATGCACAACCACCGGGAAAAGGGCCAACATGGACGCGAAATGCATGGTGATGCCCAGCCACAGTCTTCTTGCCATGCAGCGTAAAGCATGCCATGCAGCATAAAGCATGCCATGCAAACCATTGACATAACTGTGCGACATGTTGTGCTGGGGCAGAGCAGGTATGTACACCGCATGGGAGCATTTGATCGCATCATGCGCAACCGAAAGCATACATCTTGTATGCCTCATGTTCCTTTGCAGACAAGCACAGGGCATGGGGCAATGGCGTCCATTGGCAGACCATGAGGTGCGACATGGCGCACGCAACAAGGCAGGATGCATGAGGAGGATATGAACAACAGCCCAGGGGAGGAAGAATGAAGAAAAAAGGGTTTGAATGGAAAAGCGCCAACATGGACGCGAAAAGCACTGGATGAACAGCATACCAAGAGCAGATGGCATGTGCTCTCAACACAAAGAAAAGGAAAAGAAACATTAAATCAGCTAAGAACTGCAAAACCACAATGAAATTGAATCACGCTCAAGTGTGCCAACTCGTGCCCGCTCGTGCATGCTCACGCCTACACGTGCTTACTCGTGCATACTCATGCATACATGCTCATACTCGTGCATACTCGTGCATACTCGTGCATACTCCTGCATACTCCTGCATACTCTTGCATACTCGTGCATACTTGTGCATACTCGTGCATACTCGTGCCTACTCGTGCATACTCGTGCATACTCGCGCATACTCGTGCATATTCGTGCACACTCGTGCGTACTCGTGCCTCCTCGTGCATACTCGCGCATACTTGTGCATACTTGTGCATATTTGTTCGTACTTGTGCATATTTGTGCATACGTGTTCGTACTTGTGCATACTCTTGCCTACTCGTGCATACTCGTGCATACTCGTTCATACTCGTGCCCACTCATGCATACTCATGCCCACTCACATACTCGTGCCCGCTCACACACTGGTGCCCACTCGTGCACTAGGCACTCATGCAACAAAAGCACTTCACAGGCAAGTGTCTCGAGTTGCCATCCGTCAGCCAGTCACCCCGGCACACTTACCATCTGCAATGGGCTGAAGTCGTCGGGAACCTCATACCTGCCTCTCACACAAGCATGAGAAAAGGAAAGGGGACACACCTAGAACTTTCAACTCCACAGTGTTCACAAAAAGAAACGTATGCACAATGGTTGTTTATCCCAATAATTTTCATCCCCATAAGATAAATTCCACAGTGAAATCTGCGGGGGATTATTATCGGTATCTTTCCCTGGAGGGTTCCACGATCATATCATTATCGTCAGGATGATTATCTCCCTCCTTGGGGAAAGTTATCATGAGGTCGCGGATTGTCGCTCGGCCCGCCGCCCGGCAAGCAGCGGCGGAGCAGGGGGTGGCGGCGGCAATGGCACGGCAGAAGGCGGGGAGTCTGCTCCACGCAGGGGCGCTCTCCCGGGCCATGCAGCTGTTTGAGGACCACCCGCCTGCGGCGGGCAAGGCGGCGACTGTGGCAGCCCTCCGAGAGCGTCACCACCAGGGGCGGCTTCCCAGACCGTAGTGGGTCCATGGGTTCGAGGACCCCGCGGGTGGCGGCGCCGATCGGATCAGTGAGGAGTTGGTGGAGGAGGCCCTACGCGAGGCGCCGCGGGGGTCCAGCCCGGGGCCCCTTGGACCTCCTTCGTGATCGCATCATCAATTCCCCCTCCGCCCTTGCCAGCGTCCGCGCTGTTCTTTGTGCCATCCTCGACGGATTCCTACCGCAACGCGTCGCCGACTACTTGGGCCGGAGCACCCTCATCCCCATCCTCAAGGGGGAGACAGAGCGGGAGAGTGTGCGCCCATCTCGGTGGAGGAGGTGTAGCTCCGGCTGACGGGGAACCTCCTCCTACTCTGCAACAAAGCCAAACTCTCAGCCGTGTTGCACTCCCTCCAGTACGGGGTGGGGGTTTTGGAGGGGGCGGCACTCCTAGTCCACGGGGTCCGGGCCGTGCTGGCGGCCAACCCGACCTTTTGGAAGTTGGGGCTGGACATTGCCAACGTGACCAATGAGGTCGAACGGGCCTCTGTCTTCGAGGCGGTGCGCTCTTTGGGTCTGGGGGCGTGGGTCCCTTATCTCCGGCAGTTTTACGTCTGCCTAGCACAGCTTCTCCTCTTCGACGTGGACACCGCTACTGTCGTGGAGAGCGCTCGGGGGGTGCGACAGGGTGACCCCCTAGGTCCTGCCCTTTTCGACCTGGCCCTAGGCTCGGTCCAGGAGGCTGGCTTCCGGACACTGGTGGCAGCGGATGGCAGCCGGCAGGGCAACATGGGGGCCTTCCAGAATGACTCGACCGTCTCTGAGCCGCAGCAGCTTCCTGGCGCCATGGTGCCTGGCGCCAGTGCGCCAGGCACTGGCGCTCCAGGGGCTTCGGGTGCAGCCGCGGAAGTGCCTGCTATGGCAGCGGTCGGGGGCAGAGGTGCCACCGCCTCTCACAGACCTTACCTGGACGCCTCAGGGGGCGCCGCTTCTGGGCTGCTCTGTGGGGGTTGAGTCTTTTCAGGTAGAGTGGGGAGACCGGTGGCTCCGGGAGAAGGTCCGTGGACTCGAGCAGCTCGGCCGCATGGAGGACGTCCAGGCGGCGATGACACTTCTCCGCCTTTGCGTGATCCCCCGAGCAGACTTCAGCGCGCGTGCGCTTCCCCCGGAGCCCTGGACTGCTTCCACTTGGCGGTGTGGGCAACGGTTCTCTCCTCACTCCAGCTCCAGGCAGCGGCCAAGGGGTCGGAGGATTGTGAGTTGTAGCGGCTAACGCGATGGCACCTGCAGCTGCCACTGAGCCTCGAAGGGGCCGGCCTTCTCAGCGCTCGTGACCGGGCGCCCCTCGCCTATGCCCACGTGATACCGTCCCTCCTACACGCCCTCGCGTCCGAGTTCGGATCCTTCCTTCCTGCCAGTCGGGACCTCTACTTCCTCTGCCTGCATTGGGAGCAAGTCAAGCGCGAGCTACCTCTCCCGGTGTTCCGGGCCTTCCTGGAACACCGGGAGAGGCCTTGCGTCATGGTGCGGAACCGAGGCTTTACCAGCGGCTGAGCGCGCTCTTCTTTGTAAGCCGTCAGGAGCGGTGGGTGGAAGAGGCCGGGACGGGGACGCTACGCCACTGCGACTGTGACAGACCCGTCCCTTGTGGGCCCAGCACGGGCTGCTGTTGACGGGCTCAGAGTTTATGCAGGGCCACAGCCACGCAAGGGAGCTCCTTTTGGCTGCAGGCTACGCCGACCGGAGTCATGGACAGGACCTACCTCTTGGCGGAGGACATTCGCCTCCACGCCCAGCTTGGTTGGACCTCCCCTTGGGCCACTTGGAGCAGGTGGGGTTGGACGGGTTGGAGCCAGCCGCGGTGACGCGGCTGACGGGGGAGGGGAGGGCGGTGTGGCACGTCCACAACGCCATCTGTGACGAGCTTGCAGACATCTGCCAGGAGCATCACCTAATCGTCCACGTCGAGCCCGCGCAGGTGATGCCGCTACCCGGCAGCCGGCGCTTTCTGTGCCCGGACCTCACCCAGGTGGACCGCGCCGTCGAGACCACCTGGGTCCTGGACGTCACCACCGTGGATGCACAAGGACAACGGGCCACTTGGCCAGGGGCCGCCATGCGTGTGGCTGAACGGGACAAGGAGGCCTTGTACGCGACGACGCCTCGCAGGGAGAATTCTTTTGTCTGGTGGCGTCGAAGACCCTTCGCGGCCTGGGAGACGAGTTCAAGACATTCCTCCGCCAGCTGGCGCAGCTCTGTCTCGCTCGCGGACCCCGCCAGTGCTCTTCCGAGGCCTTCGAGCACTGGGCCCAGTGCACGTTGGCAATCCTCGCCCAGCACGCCTCCCTCGTCGGTGTTGGCGCCCAATGTGCCGCCATCCGCCACTACACTGTGTCCCACTCCCGATCCCGGGCCCCATACCTGCTGGAGGAGGCGCCAGTTGCTCAGCCCGAGCGTGTGCGCCAAGCTTTGGTGCTGTCTGACTTATGTAGCGTTGAGCCCGCCCTTGTTGACATCTAGCTTGCATGCCCACAGTATTGTGCCGTTGGTGGCGGCTTATATACCAAGTGGATGTGCCGGTCCGTGGCCGCGTTGCATGCTCCCTTTTCTTCATACAGCTAATTCTCCAAACAAAAACCCAAAAAAAAGTTGTCATGAGTTTATCGTGATTTATCATGAGGTTATCATGATCTATTGTAACTTATCGGGATTCATCAGGATCTATTGTGAATTCATCATAGATTATCGTGACTTATCGCGGATCCGATAATTATTGAATTATCTGCCCTCTAAGAGTTTCTATGTTGCCCTCGATCAAGGGCGGTTGATCTGCGATCGCCTGATCCTGATCGATCAAGAAGAGAAATCACGGATTGAGGGCAGCGTTCGGCAGTTGGAAACAAAAAGGCGCAGCTGAGGACCGGGCAGGTTCGAACCAGGGACCTATCCGTATAGGAACTTGACTTTTTTTCCATGCCAAGAACAGCGCGGGCCGAGGGAATCAACCCCCCCCCCCCAATTCCAGAAATATTATTAATAAAAGTAGGGTTTGAGGCCCTTATTTTGCCTAATCTAATGCCCTTGTCTGTTCCATTCGCATACTGCCAGGTCCAGGCATCTGTGGCTCGTTGCTGGTGGGAAACCCTAGCTCTTTAAAGACACGTCCCGCTAGCAACCTCGTCACTTCCACACTCGTCGCCTAGCTGGAGAGGTCCACCCACTTTGGGCAAACCTCGCCACCGCCTGTCAAGCCATGGACAACCGCTTCCTATCTTCCTTCTGCAAGAACAACCCAACGACAGGCGACACAGCACGCTTTGAGTGTGGCAGCTGTGGCAGGCGCTTTGGGTGCTCATACAACCGCATCAAGGCCCACTTCTCTCGCAGACCTTGACAATGTCAAGATCTGCGAGTTCCCCCCTCCCAAAGCGATGGAACAGCTCGCCCTGCGTGCCGTGGAAATCGCTGCAACCCACGTCCCCCATGACGTGGTGCTTTTCGAGGGTGTCAGCTGCATGTGGGGCGGCATGAGCGACAAGATTCAGTGGAAGGACTTGCGGGATCAGAACAAGGAGGAGCACAGCTTGTCCCAAGGCCTTGGCCTTCCCAACTCCCCATAGGAGGCAGCATCGGCGCCGGTAACAGGAGGAGGCGTGTTGGGTGCAGGGCCTTCCGAGCCACGCAGTGATCCTCCAGCGTCTGCTGCCACCTCCAGGGCACCATCCTTGAGCTGCGTGCAAGCCATGAGGCAGTCGTCAATGATCAACCACATTGACAACGCGAACAACCACAAGTGCCAGAAGACGCTGGTCCAACTGATGGCAAAAAATGCCTTGCCCATGCGCTTTTTGCGCTGCCCTGTCCTCAAGGACTTCATCAAGGATGCCAAGAACACTAACAGCACCTTTGGCCTCCCCTCTCGCAGCACAGTGACTGACAAGCTGCTGCCGGAGATTGACGCAGGAGGCGTTGAAGCAGTCCTGGAAGTTCCTCGGCACCACCATCATCGTGGCGCCACATCACCCAGCGCCCCATCTACAACGCGATCGCGGTCAACGCCAATGGCGTTGTCCACATCGTCTCCAGGGACGCCAGCGGCCTCATCCGTGACTCTAACCACGTAGCAGCAATGATTGAGGCGGCCATTGAGGCTGCTGGACCAGAGTTTGTGGTTGGTGTCGTGTGCGACAATTGTCTGTCAACGAGAAGGCGTACACCATCCTGGCGCACGAGTGCACCATCATCTTCCTTTTTTTTATTTAAACCTGATTGATGAGAAGGAACATGCAAACGCCGCCCTTAACCGGCACAACATCGGGGTATGAAAGCATGCAAACGCCGCCACCCACTGCACAATGAGGTGGAGAGGAAAAGCAGGGAAACAAGTGTCAAGGACTGAGGAGACCCCCCTCGCCGTCCAATGGCACAATGATCAAGGACGCAGCCAAGGCCAGCTGGGGAAAGGAAGTGGTGCAGAAGGGCACCCTCATCGCAAGTTTCTTCCGTAACAATGGACTTCCGGGGGCATGGTTGCAGAAGAAGAGCGGGAAAGTGTGCCTGTGGCCTTGCGACACCCTGTTTACCTCCGTCCTCATCATGATGGAGAGGCTCGAGCTCCTCAAAGACAAGCTCAGCAACATCGTGACCATCGTGATGGGAGAGGCTTGGGAGCAGGAGGGGGGCAGACTTCAAGAAGATGCGCGATGACGTGAAGGACGTGGTTGTGGACCCGAAATCTTGGACGGAGCTTGAACATTTCCTCCTCCTCCGAGACCCCATCAAGCTGCCCCTCAGGGTGGCTGACAGCCCAGGAGGAGGAGCAGGGGAGATTTATGATGCACTCCTCGAAGCAACTGCAAAGGTGACAAAACTGAAGAAGGGGACGGAGGGGGTGGGATAAGAAGTGGGCGCAGCTCATTGCCAAACACCTCAAGCTGCACTGGGAGAAGAAATGTGCCAACCCCTGTACGTGGCTGCTCCCCGCTGCCCCTCCCTTCATTGTGGCCAGGACTTGTTTGGGGACGCTGAGCACATGAAGGGGTGGGGGGAGGCTGAGCGTAAGATGGTGAAGGACAGTGAGAGGGAGCTGCTGGAGCTGGAGATCTCTGCATTTCAGAGCGGCTGGCTGATGGCTGACAGCTATGGTGACGAAAGTATGCTAGAAGAGGCGCAGCAGGTGATGGTCAAGGTCAAGGCGGGAAGCATGCCCGCTTGCAAGTGGCATGCGAAGTACATGGTGGACATGCCTGTGCTGCGCAGCCTTGCAATGCGCATGCATGCCCAGCCATGCAGCTCTAGCGAATGCGAGCGCGCTTTCTCCAAGCATGAGCCTGTGGACAGCGCACTCCGCAACAGTCTCCGTGTGAGCGTGCAGGAGTGCGTTGTGCGCATCAACGTTCGCGTGAGCACGAAGTACACGAAGCGGAATACGCATGCTGCACCACTGTCGTTCTTCGCCAACAACGAAGAGGAGAGTGATGAGGATGAGGAGGTGGAGGAGGATAGTGAGGAGGAGATGGATGGGGAGGAGGAGGCGGCCGAGGGTGGTGGTGAGGAGGAGAGGAAGAGGATGAGGAGGAGAGGAAGAGGATGAGGAGGATGGGGAGGAGGAGGAAGACCTCGGGGACAACGATGACTACAACCCCCGCCACCGCAAGCGCTCCAGTGGCTGAGAGCTACAATGGGGGGGGGGGGGGGGGTTGGCATTGGTAGCACAATGCTTCTTAGGACGTTGACACTTGCGTGCTGTCCTTGCATTTCCTTTCCCGTGAGTACCTTGCCCATGAGAAGAGCTGAATTTGAAGTTATTCATTTTCATGATGATGCACCAGCTCTGCATGGGAAAAGTGCTTAGTTGCCTTTGAATGTGACATGTGGACACATGGGTGAAATGGAAGTGGTCAAAACGACATGAGTGAATGAGAGGTTGTGCCTAAGACAACTACAGATGGAATGGTTGTAGTGAAAAGGTAGGGTAGGGTCAAACGAGTTCTAGGCTGATCAGAGAAGCTTTGAGTCTCTGTTCGATCCTCGATCTCCTTCAAGCCCCTCAACTCAAGAGATAGACGTCTATCCACCGATCTCGGTCTCGACCTCGATTGGGGCAGGGCAATATAGGCCCATTTATCGTTATCTTATCTTTATCCGGATAAATTTTATCGAGATCAATGCGGGCATAACTATCAGTATTATCTCAATAAAATTGAGGAAGATAATTATCCCCACCAACCCTACTATGCACAGAGCATGAACTGCCGAGGATGGGTCCAGCATGCGTCCGTGACTGCTGCAACGTACTCTTCCTCTTGCCGCGTAGCAGGTGGCAGTCACTCTCTCTTGCACTGATCACACACACATAAACACACGACTCCCACCACAAGCGAAGCGCATGTGTACATCTCTTTTCTATGCACATGGTGCCGGGCACCTTACACTGCCATGAATAGGACCGACTGCCACCAAGAGGTCTGTGGAACGTGTAAGCTTTTCTCTCAAACGTCTGTTCGAGTGAGCAAGAAGACTGTCTGCAAATCCAAACAGAACATTTGCCATTGTGGAACAGCGTTCCACACTGTTCAACGTTTGCCAACATAAAACAGATGTTCAACGTTTGCCAACATAAAACAGATGTTCAACGTTTGCCTACATAAAACAGCTGTTCAACGTTTGCCAACATAAAACAGATGTTCAACGTTTGCCAACATAAAACAGCTGTCCAACATTTGCCAACATAAAACGGGCTGTTCAACATTTGCCAACATAAAACAGCTCTTCAATGTTTGCCAACATAAAACAGCTGTCCAACATTTGCCAACATAAAACAGCTGTTCACCATTTGCCAACATAAAACAGCTGTTCACCATTTGCCAACATAAAACAGCTGTCCAACATTTGCCAACGTGCACCACAGCACAGCAATGGCACAACAAACGCAGAAAGGTTCACATCACTCACACATAGTGAACGCTGCGCAGTTTGTCTGCCTCTTTCAGTTTGGGCTGCGGTCGTGCACGCGACACACGTGCGTCCACCTCCACCACTGCTGCTTCCTGTCTTTGGCTTGCTCCACCCATCCTGCCGTTGTAGCAGACAAGGGTGCCTGCAGTACCCTCGCCCGTGGCAGCAACAGCACCACGGGAATCACCGGCGTCAGCAGCAGCTGCCTCTGCTGCACCTGCTCCTGCTGCTGTCACTGCGGCAGCTGCTGCTGCCGAAGCCTCCTCAGCATGGTCTTCCCTGCTCAGCATCGCCACGTCATCGGCCATCATGCCCCTCGATCCAACGCCAGCGCCACGATCTGTCACATTTCCTCTCAAGCCCGTTAAATTTGTGCCCTGGCCCTTGACCCGGCCCTGTGCCTCTGGCCCAGTTCCAACACTGCCTGTGACGCATGCACCTGTGCCTATGCCACGTGCACTATCTCCTTCCGTCATCCCCGTCGTTGGTCCGCCACATGGCCTTGGATGGGCAAAACTCTGCACCCTGGCACCAGAAACTTCATGCCCTCCAGGAGCGTCTGGTGCGCAACATCCTGCTGAGTAGTGGGATGACAATAGAGAACATTTCCTCGGGCTGCAGCTCCGCTCCCTTGGGCTCGAGGGAGGCTCGGGGCTCTCCGGCTCCTCCACTATGGGCTCCTCCACTATGGGCTCCTCCACTATGGGCTCCTCCACTATGGGCTCCTCCACTATGGGCTCCTCCACTATGGGCTCTGGCGACAGTCTATTCCAACAGCACGTTGATTCTCGCTGCCACGCAGGTGAAGAAGCATCTTCAGCAGCAGCACCGGCAGCAGCAGGACGACCAGAATCTGCATCTGTGGAAGCAGCATGCCCATTGCCGGGGAACACTTCTCGTATTCTCGGATGTGTGCCCAAACTCGGCGCACTTTGCTGCTGACATGCATTCCTTGCTTTGGCACAGCCAGAGTGAGCACAAGAGCCTGCAGCGGGTTGATGGGAAGCGTGCGAAGTGGAGGTGGGTTGTGTTGTGGCCGTGCGAGCGCATGCATGGGTTGGACTTGCGGCATTTGGGCACGTGTCCGTAGCCTCTTCGTCTGGTGGAGGGACGGGCAAGATGTGACTTGCCCTGCGAGACAGATCGAAGGAGAGGAGGGAGGGCTGCGCGGGCGGAGGGGGAGAGCCAGGGCGCGGCGAGGCAGGCGGGCTGGGAGGCTCCTCGACGATGGGCCAGGCAGAGCTAGGGTCGGAGAACCAGATGGGAGAAGGGGCCGCACGTGGCTCGCGAGGGGCACTCGTGTGAGGGTGGAGGGTAGGGAGAGCCTGATGGTTGGCCAGTGACAGGCTGGCGCTTGGCGCTGCCGGGGTTGGGTCATGCCCACGACTTGCGCCAAAGCTGCCGATGGCTGGCTCGGAGGTAGAGGTGCCGATGGCTGGCTCGGAGGTGGAGGTGCCGGCGGCAGCTTGCAGCTTTGGCACTGCCCTGCAGCTCGCAACAGAGGGAAGAGGGGGGTCGTGAGGAGATGAAAACAATCATTGCCAATTGCACGGATCACACGGAAACGTGGCAGGAAGCTAAAAACCTGAGAGAAGGACACAAAGGTTATATTCTAATTAAATTTAACTGCTAAACAACAGGTTGAACGAAGAAACCGTCGTCGCATTCGATGCTGCTGATTGACTTGAAAGTGAAGGCGCAAAAAAAAAATTAGCACAAGACAAGGCAGCGCAATGCACCTGCACCTGCACCTGCGGAGTGCAGGTGCCTGGCACCTGCACTCCGCAGCCAACTGGCTGTGGAGTGAAGGTGGCACAAGCAACGCAATCTGCGGCGGAGAGCCCACACTCACTCCTCCAGCAAGCAAACTGAGTTCATGAGTTCTTCATAGCCGTACTGCAACGCGTCTGAAAAAAAAGTAAAAATAAAGGAGTGCACTGTCATCCGCCGCGCGTGCGTGGCTCACGGCGGACACCCTCACGGGCGTCCACCGGCAGTGCACTGTCATCCGTCGCGCGTGCGTGGCTCACGGCCGGCCAGATGTGGAGCTCCGGCACGACTTGCAGCAGCGCCCGCCACCTCCATGGCTCCAGGGCCCGGTGGCTCTTTCTGACCTCTGCTACGTGGAGCCGGTGGGCGCCCGATTGTAGCGGTCCTGGCCACAGGGCCTTGCCCGTCAACCCTGTTCTTCCTGTTCTGTGGATGTGGTATGTACCATATCTTGTTTGCGGTGGCGCGCAGGACATTGGCATCCTCCTCACCCCGTGCCATGAAAAAGTTCTTTGAAAAAAAAAAAACATTCACTCTTGGAGGACAGGGAGCATGGGGCCATGTGCGTCATCGACGTCACCACCGTGGATGCCCAAGGCGCGACTGCCACCTCGGAGGGGCGTGCGCTCCGTCACGCGGAGGAGGCCAAGCGGACGAAGTACCAACCGGCTCTTGTCCTTCGCCCGGGATGGGTACTCCGCCCGCTTGCCTGGGAAACGCTTGGCGGGCTCGGGCCAGCAGCATGGGATTTTCTTCGCCGCCTCTCCCAGCTTTGCCTCCAACAGGGACATCGGGGAGCGTCTCCGGAGGATCTTGCAGCCTGGGCAAGCCGGTCGGTGGTTTTCTTCGCACAGCGCCTCTCCCTTGCAGGTGTCCGGCGGCAATGCGCAGTCATCCGCCGCGCTTGTGTGGCCCACGGCCGACCGGATTTGGAGCTCCGGCATGACTTGCAGCAGCGTCCACCAGCTCCGTGGCTCAAGGCCCCGGTTTCCCTCTCAGACCTGTGCTATGTGGAGCCAGTGGACGCCCGTGTCTAGCGGTCCTGGCCACACGGTCTTGCCCGTTAACCCTGTTTGCTCATTTCTGTGGATGTGGATTGTACCATATCTTGTATGCGGTGTCGCGCAGGACATTGGCATCCTCCCCACCATGTGCTAAAAAAAAAGTTAAAAAAAACAACAAAAAAAAACAGAAAAAAAATTCACTCACTCCTGCAGCAGGCTGAGGCGATGTTGGCACAGGTCTTGCATGGGGCAGGCGGAGCAGTTGGGATTGCGCTTTGTGCAGAAGACCTGCGCACCAGCAGCAACGGACAACCGGCGAGAGCAACAAGCATGCAACAGCTTGTGCGCATGACCTGTCTCTGCGTTTATCCGGCCAGCTTGGAGCAGCACCGCAAAACACACACATACACACAGATATCTTCTCTTCTGGACACATTGCATTGCAACACATCCAGTTGCAACCACCCTGCACTGCACCTCAGTCCGTGGTGAAGTGCAGAGTGTGGTGCACAGTGCTCTTGCATCTCTTCTGAAGTTGTACGCATGGGGGAAGCAAGAGGGACGACTCATGCACTCAGGAGCAAGGGATGGGCATGAGGGAGTGCGCAGAGAAAGCGCCCGTGCCACACAGGTGCCTGACCCTTGCGCTTCTAGAACCGCAGAGCCAGATTTAAAAACTCCCTGCAAGTCCACACCTCGCACACGCTTGACCCATTCATTCCTTAAGGCACCCCTATTTCGAGTCGGGTAACACCCGGGGGGTTGCGCGCTCTGCCCCCTGACGCCGACTGGCTGCGGGTGCTGCGGGAGTTCGATTCCGCAGTGTGGCGTTCTCTCCTGGGCATCCTGGGGGTGGTGGAGGCCCCGCCGGATTCCCATGCTGGCGCTTTGCAGGGGTTGGCGCGGCTCCAAGCGCAGTTACCCTTTGACGCTGGGGGCATGGGTCTTTTTGCTGCGGCTCCAAGGGCGCACCTTGCCTACGCGTGCTCCTCTGCGGCCTTGCTCCAGTCTCTTCATGACCTCTTCGGCCCCCACCTTCCTGCGGCTCGTGAGATGGAGTTGTTGTGTCCTCTTTGGGAGGATTC
>SZWC01013320.1:1578-17226 GCA_023375785.1 Penium margaritaceum | reverse complement strand
GGTGCCACTAGGGCGCAACTCTAGCACAACTAGGACACAAGCAGGACGCAAGGAACAACTAGGGCGCAACTGGGGCACAAGTAGGGCGCAAATGGCACAACTAGGGCGTAACTAGGGCACAACTAGGGCGCAACTAGTGCGCAACTAGGGTGCGACTAGGGCGCAACTAGGTTGCAACTAGGGTGCAAGTAGGGCGCAACTAGGGCGCAAGTAGGGCCTAGCAAGTGTCCTGCTGAGGCGCAACTAGGGCGCAAGTAGGGCGCAACTAGGGCGAAACAAGGGCGCAAGTAGGGCGCAAGTAGAGCGCAACTAGGGCGCAACTAAGGTGCGACAAGGGCGCAACTAGGACGCAAATAGGGTGCAACTAGGGCACAACTAGGGCACAACTAGGGCACAACTAGGGCAGAATAGGGGCGTAACTAAGGCGCAACTAGGACGCAACTAAACCCTAAACCCTAAACCCTAGGGTGCAACTAGGGCGCAACTAGGGCGCAAGTAGGGCGCAAGTAGGGCGCAAGTAGGGCGCAAGTAGGGCGCAAGTAGGACGCAAGTAGGGCGCAAGTAGGGCGCAAGTAGGACGCAAGTAGGGCGCAAGTAGGGCGCAAGTAGGACGCAAGTAGGGCGCAAGTAGGGCGCAAGTAGGACGCAAGTAGGGCGCAAGTAGGGCGCAAGTAGGACGCAAGTAGGGCGCAAGTAGGGCGCAAGTAGGACGCAAGTAGGGCGCAAGTAGGGCGCAAGTAGGACGCAAGTAGGGCGCAAGTAGGGCGCAAGTAGGACGCAAGTAGGGCGCAAGTAGGGCGCAAGTAGGACGCAAGTAGGGCGCAAGTAGGGCGCAAGTAGGACGCAAGTAGGGCGCAAGTAGGGCGCAAGTAGGACGCAAGTAGGGCGCAAGTAGGGCGCAAGTAGGACGCAAGTAGGGCGCAAGTAGGGCGCAAGTAGGACGCAAGTAGGGCGCAAGTAGGGCGCAAGTAGGACGCAAGTAGGGCGCAAGTAGGGCGCAAGTAGGACGCAAGTAGGGCGCAAGTAGGGCGCAAGTAGGACGCAAGTAGGGCGCAAGTAGGGCGCAAGTAGGACGCAAGTAGGGCGCAAGTAGGGCGCAAGTAGGACGCAAGTAGGGCGCAAGTAGGGCGCAAGTAGGACGCAAGTAGGGCGCAAGTAGGGCGCAAGTAGGACGCAAGTAGGGCGCAAGTAGGGCGCAAGTAGGACGCAAGTAGGGCGCAAGTAGGGCGCAAGTAGGACGCAAGTAGGGCGCAAGTAGGGCGCAAGTAGGACGCAAGTAGGGCGCAAGTAGGGCGCAAGTAGGACGCAAGTAGGGCGCAAGTAGGGCGCAAGTAGGACGCAAGTAGGGCGCAAGTAGGGCGCAAGTAGGACGCAAGTAGGGCGCAAGTAGGGCGCAAGTAGGACGCAAGTAGGGCGCAAGTAGGGCGCAAGTAGGACGCAAGTAGGGCGCAAGTAGGGCGCAAGTAGGACGCAAGTAGGGCGCAAGTAGGGCGCAAGTAGGACGCAAGTAGGGCGCAAGTAGGGCGCAAGTAGGACGCAAGTAGGGCGCAAGTAGGGCGCAAGTAGGACGCAAGTAGGGCGCAAGTAGGGCGCAAGTAGGACGCAAGTAGGGCGCAAGTAGGGCGCAAGTAGGACGCAAGTAGGGCGCAAGTAGGGCGCAAGTAGGACGCAAGTAGGGCGCAAGTAGGGCGCAAGTAGGACGCAAGTAGGGCGCAAGTAGGGCGCAAGTAGGACGCAAGTAGGGCGCAAGTAGGGCGCAAGTAGGACGCAAGTAGGGCGCAAGTAGGGCGCAAGTAGGACGCAAGTAGGGCGCAAGTAGGGCGCAAGTAGGACGCAAGTAGGGCGCAAGTAGGGCGCAAGTAGGACGCAAGTAGGGCGCAAGTAGGGCGCAAGTAGGACGCAAGTAGGGCGCAAGTAGGGCGCAAGTAGGACGCAAGTAGGGCGCAAGTAGGGCGCAAGTAGGACGCAAGTAGGGCGCAAGTAGGGCGCAAGTAGGACGCAAGTAGGGCGCAAGTAGGGCGCAAGTAGGACGCAAGTAGGGCGCAAGTAGGGCGCAAGTAGGACGCAAGTAGGGCGCAAGTAGGGCGCAAGTAGGACGCAAGTAGGGCGCAAGTAGGGCGCAAGTAGGACGCAAGTAGGGCGCAAGTAGGGCGCAAGTAGGACGCAAGTAGGGCGCAAGTAGGGCGCAAGTAGGACGCAAGTAGGGCGCAAGTAGGGCGCAAGTAGGACGCAAGTAGGGCGCAAGTAGGGCGCAAGTAGGACGCAAGTAGGGCGCAAGTAGGGCGCAAGTAGGACGCAAGTAGGGCGCAAGTAGGGCGCAAGTAGGACGCAAGTAGGGCGCAAGTAGGGCGCAAGTAGGACGCAAGTAGGGCGCAAGTAGGGCGCAAGTAGGACGCAAGTAGGGCGCAAGTAGGGCGCAAGTAGGACGCAAGTAGGGCGCAAGTAGGGCGCAAGTAGGACGCAAGTAGGGCGCAAGTAGGGCGCAAGTAGGACGCAAGTAGGGCGCAAGTAGGGCGCAAGTAGGACGCAAGTAGGGCGCAAGTAGGGCGCAAGTAGGACGCAAGTAGGGCGCAAGTAGGGCGCAAGTAGGACGCAAGTAGGGCGCAAGTAGGGCGCAAGTAGGACGCAAGTAGGGCGCAAGTAGGGCGCAAGTAGGACGCAAGTAGGGCGCAAGTAGGGCGCAAGTAGGACGCAAGTAGGGCGCAAGTAGGGCGCAAGTAGGACGCAAGTAGGGCGCAAGTAGGGCGCAAGTAGGACGCAAGTAGGGCGCAAGTAGGGCGCAAGTAGGACGCAAGTAGGGCGCAAGTAGGGCGCAAGTAGGACGCAAGTAGGGCGCAAGTAGGGCGCAAGTAGGACGCAAGTAGGGCGCAAGTAGGGCGCAAGTAGGACGCAAGTAGGGCGCAAGTAGGGCGCAAGTAGGACGCAAGTAGGGCGCAAGTAGGGCGCAAGTAGGACGCAAGTAGGGCGCAAGTAGGGCGCAAGTAGGACGCAAGTAGGGCGCAAGTAGGGCGCAAGTAGGACGCAAGTAGGGCGCAAGTAGGGCGCAAGTAGGACGCAAGTAGGGCGCAAGTAGGGCGCAAGTAGGACGCAAGTAGGGCGCAAGTAGGGCGCAAGTAGGACGCAAGTAGGGCGCAAGTAGGGCGCAAGTAGGACGCAAGTAGGGCGCAAGTAGGGCGCAAGTAGGACGCAAGTAGGGCGCAAGTAGGGCGCAAGTAGGACGCAAGTAGGGCGCAAGTAGGGCGCAAGTAGGACGCAAGTAGGGCGCAAGTAGGGCGCAAGTAGGACGCAAGTAGGGCGCAAGTAGGGCGCAAGTAGGACGCAAGTAGGGCGCAAGTAGGGCGCAAGTAGGACGCAAGTAGGGCGCAAGTAGGGCGCAAGTAGGACGCAAGTAGGGCGCAAGTAGGGCGCAAGTAGGACGCAAGTAGGGCGCAAGTAGGGCGCAAGTAGGACGCAAGTAGGGCGCAAGTAGGGCGCAAGTAGGACGCAAGTAGGGCGCAAGTAGGGCGCAAGTAGGACGCAAGTAGGGCGCAAGTAGGGCGCAAGTAGGACGCAAGTAGGGCGCAAGTAGGGCGCAAGTAGGACGCAAGTAGGGCGCAAGTAGGGCGCAAGTAGGACGCAAGTAGGGCGCAAGTAGGGCGCAAGTAGGACGCAAGTAGGGCGCAAGTAGGGCGCAAGTAGGACGCAAGTAGGGCGCAAGTAGGGCGCAAGTAGGACGCAAGTAGGGCGCAAGTAGGGCGCAAGTAGGACGCAAGTAGGGCGCAAGTAGGGCGCAAGTAGGACGCAAGTAGGGCGCAAGTAGGGCGCAAGTAGGACGCAAGTAGGGCGCAAGTAGGGCGCAAGTAGGACGCAAGTAGGGCGCAAGTAGGGCGCAAGTAGGGCGCAACTAGGGCGCAAGTAGGACGCAAGTAGGGCTCAAGTAGGGCGCAAGTAGGGCGCACTTAGGGCGCAACTAGGGCACAACTAAAGCGCAACTAGTGTACAACAATGTCGCAACTAGAACGCAAGTAGGGCGCAAGAAGGGCGCAAATATGGTGCAAGTAGGGTGCAACTAGAGAGCAACTAGGGCGCAACAAGAGCACAAGTAGGGCGCAACTAGGGCGCAACTAGGGCGCAACTAGGGCGCAACTAGGGAGCAAGTAGGGCGCAAGTAGGGCGCATCTAGGGTGCAACTAGGGCGCAACTTGGGCGCAACTCCGGCGCAACTAGGGCGTAACTAGGATACAAGCAGGGCGCAAGTAGGGGGCAACTAGGGCGCAACTAGAGCGCAACTAGGGTGCAAGTAGGGCGTAACTAGGGCGCAAGTAGAGCCAACTAGGGCACAACTAGGGCGCAACTAGGGCGCAACTAGGACGCAACTTGGGCGCAAGTAGGGCACAACTAGGGTGCAACTAGGGTGCAACTAGGATGCAACTAGGGTGCAACTAGAGCGCAACTAAGGCGCAACTAGGGCGCAAGTAGGGTATAAGTAGGGCGCAACTAGGGCGCAACTACGGCGCACCTAGGGCACAACTAGGGCGCATGTAGGGCGCAAGTAGAGCGAAACTAGGGCGCAATTAGGGCGCAACTAGGGTGCAACTAGGGCGCAAGTAGGGCGCAAGTATGGCACAAGTAGGGAGCAACTAAGGTGCAATTAGAGCGCAACTAAGGCGCAACCAGGGCGCAAGCAAGAAACAAGGCACAATTAGGGCGCAATTAGGGCACATTAAGGACGCAATTAGGGTGCTAGTAGGGCGCAAGTAGGGCGCAAGTAGGGCGCAAGTAGGGCGCAACTAGGGCGCAACTAGGGCGCAACTAAGGCGCAACTAGAGCGCAAGTAGGGGGAAGTAGGGCGCAAGTAGGGCACAACAAGGGTCTAAGTAAGGTGCAAATAGGGCGCAACTAGAGTGCAACTAGTACGCAACTAGGGCGCAACTGGGGTGCAAGTAGGGCGGAAGTAGCACGCAAGTAGAGCGCATGTAGGGCGCAAGTAGGGCGCTAGTAGGGCGCAACTAGGGCACAACTAGGGCGCAACTAAGGCGGAGCTAGGACACAACTAGGACGCACGATAGGCGCAAGTAGGGCGCAACTAGGGCGCAACTAGGGCGAAACTAGGGCGCAACTAGTGCACAGCTAGGGTGCGACTAGGGCGCAACCAGGGCGCAACTAGGGCGCAAGTAGGGCGCAACTATGGCGCAACTAGGGCGCAACTAGGGCGTAGCAAGTGTTCAGCTGAGGCGCAACTAGGGCGCAAGTAGGGCGCAAGTAGGGCGCAACTAGGGCGAAACTAGGGCGCAAGTAGGGCTCAAGTAGACCGCAACTAGGGCGCAACTAAGGCGCAACAAGGGCGCAACCGGGGTGCAAATAGGGTGCAACGAGGGTGCAACTAGGGAGCAACTAGGATGCAACTAGGGCACAACTTAGGCACAATTAGGGCGTAAATAGGGCGCAACTAGGGCGTATCTAAACCCTTAACCCTGAACCTTAGGGTACAACTAGGGCGCAACTAGGGCGCAACTAGGGCGTAGCTTGTGCCCAACTCAGGCGCAACTAGGGCGTGATTAGGGCTCGGGTAGGGCGCAAGTAGGTTGCAACTAGGGCGCAACTAGGGCGCAAGTAGGGTGCAAGTAGGGCGCAAATAAGATGCAACTAGGGCGCAACTATGGCGCAAGTAGGGCGCAACTAGGACGCAAGTAGGGCGCAACTAGAGCGCAACTAGGGCGCAACTAGGGTGCAACTAGGGCGCAACTAAGGTGCGACAAGGGCGCAACTAGGACGCAAATAGGGTGCAACTAGGGCACAACTAGGGCACAACTAGGGCAGAATAGGGGCGTAACTAAGGCGCAACTAGGACGCAACTAAACCCTAAACCCTAAACCCTAGGGTGCAACTAGGGCGCAACTAGGGCGCAACTAGGGCTCAACTAGGGCATAGCTTGTGCCCAACTGAGGCGCAACTACGGCGTAATTAGGGCTCAGGTAGGACGCAAGTGGGGTGCAACTAGGGCGCAGATAGGGCGCAAGTAGGGCGTTAGTAGGGTGCACGGAGGGCGCAAGTAGGGCGCAAGTAGGGCGCAAGTAGGACGCAACTAGAGCGCAAGTAGGGTGGAAGAAGGGCGCAAGTAGGGCGCAAGTAGGACGCAAGTAGGGCGCAAGTAGGGCGCAAGTAAGGCGCAAGTAGGGCGCAACTAGTGAGCAAGTAGGGTGTAAGTAGGGCGCAACTAGGGTGCAACTAGGGCACAACTAGGGCGCAAGTAGGGTGCAACTAGGGCGCAAGTCGGGCGCAAGTATAGGGCAACTAGGGTGCAATTAGGGCGCGACTAGGGCGCAACTATGGCTCAAGTAGGGCGCAAGTAGGACGCAATTAGGGCGCAACTAAAGCGCAACTAGGGTACAACGAGGTCGCAACTAGGGCGCAAGTAGGCCGCAAGATGGGCGAAAATGGGGCGCAAGTAGGGTGCAACTAGAGAGCAACTAGGGCACAAGAAGGACACAAGTAGGGCGCAAGTAGGGGCAACTAGGGCGTAACTAGGGCGCAACTAGGGCGCAACTACGGAGCAAGTAGGACGCAAGTAGGGCGCAACTAGGGTGCAACCAGGGCGCAACTAGGGCGCAACTTCGGCGCAACTAGGGCGTAACTAGGATGCAAGTAGGGCGCAACTAGGGCGCAACTAGAGCGCAACAAGGGTGCAAGTAGGGCGCAACTAGGGCGCAACTAGGGCGCAACTAGGGCACAACTAGGGCACAACTAAGGCGCAACTAGGACGCAACTAGGGCACAAGAAGGGCGCAAGTAGGGCGCAACTATGGCGCAACTAGGGCGCAACTATGGCGCAAGTAGGGCGCAACTAGGACGCAAGTAGGGCGCAACTAGAGCGCAACTAGGGCGCAACTAGGGTGCAACTAGGGCGCAATTAGGGCTCAAGTAGGGCGCAATTACGAGAACTAGGGCGCAACTACATCACAAGTAGGGTACAACGAGGTCGTAACTAGGGCGCAAGTAGGGCGCTAGAAGGGCACAAATAGGGTGCAACTAGGGTGCAACTAGAGCGCAACTAGGGCGCAACTACATCACAAGTAGGGTACAACGAGGTCGTAACTAGGGCGCAAGTAGGGCGCTAGAAGGGCACAAATAGGGTGCAACTAGGGTGCAACTAGAGAGCAACTAAGGCGTAACAAGGGCACAAGTAGGGTGCAAGTATGGCGCAACTAGGGCACAACTAGGACGCAACTAGGGCGCAAGTAGGGCGCTAGAAGGGCACAAATAGGGTGCAACTAGGGTGCAACTAGAGAGCAACTAAGGCGTAACAAGGGCACAAGTAGGGTGCAAGTATGGCGCAACTAGGGCACAACTAGGACGCAACTAGGGCGCAACTAGGGTGCAACCAGGGAGCAAGTAGGGCGCAAGTAAGGCACAACTAGGGTGCAGCTAGGGCGCAACTAGGGCGGAACCCCAGCGCAACTAAGGCGCAACTAGAATGCAAGTAGGGCGCAAGTAGGGCGCAAGTAAGGCACAACTAGGGTGCAGCTAGGGCGCAACTAGGGCGGAACCCCAGCGCAACTAAGGCGCAACTAGAATGCAAGTAGGGCGCAAGTAGGGCGCAAATAGGGCGCAACTAGAGTGCAACTAGGGCACAAGTAGGGCGCAACTAAGGCGCAACTAGGGCGCAACTAGGGCGCAACTAGGACGCAACTAGGATGCAACTAATGCGCAAGAAGGGCGCAAGTAGGGCGCAACTAGGGTGCAACTAGGGCGCAAGTAAGGTGCAAGTATAATGCAAGTAGGACGTAACTAGGGCACAACTAGGGCGCAACTAGAGCGCAACTAAGGCGCAACTAGGGCACAAGTAGGGTGCAAGTAGAGCGCAACTAGGGCGCAACTACGGCGTACCTAGGGCACAACTAGGGCGCAACTAGGGCGCAAGTAGGGCGCAAGTAGAGCGAAACTAGGGCGCAATTAGGGCGCAAGTGGGCGCAACAAGGGCACAAGTAGGGCCGAATATGGCGCAAGTAAGGGGCAACTAGGGTGCAACTAGAGCGCAACAAAGGCACAACCAGGGCGCAAGCAGGATGGAAGTAAGGCACAATTAGGGCGCAACTAGAGCGTAATTAGGACGCAATTAGGGTGCAAGTAGGGCGCAAGTAGGGCGCAACTAGGGCGCAACTAGGGCGCAATTAGGGCGCAAGTAGGTCGCAAGTAGGGCACAACTAGGGTTCAAGTAAGGCGCAAATAGGGTGCAACTAGGGCGCAACTAGTACGCAACTAGGGCACGACTAGGGCGCAAGTAGGGCGCAAGTAGGTCGCAAGTAGGGCACAACTAGGGTTCAAGTAAGGCGCAAATAGGGTGCAACTAGGGCGCAACTAGTACGCAACTAGGGCACGACTAGGGCGCAAGTAGGGCGCAAGTAGCGTGCAAGTAGAGCGCAAGTAGGGCGCAAGTAGGACGCAAGTAGGACGCAACTAGCGCACAACTAGGGCGCAAGCAGGACGCAAGTAAGGAATAACTAGGGTGCAACTAGGGCGCAACTCTAGCACAACTAGGGCGCAAGTAGGACGCAAGTAGGACGCAACTAGCGCACAACTAGGGCGCAAGCAGGACGCAAGTAAGGAATAACTAGGGTGCAACTAGGGCGCAACTCTAGCACAACTAGGGCACAAGCAGGACGCAAGTAAGGAATAACTAGGGCGCAACTGGGACGCAAGTAGAGCACAAGAAGGGCACAACTAGGGCATAACTAGGGCGCAACTAGGGTGCAACTAGTGCGCAACAACGGTGCGACTAGGGCGCAACTAGGGCGCAACTGGGACGCAAGTAGAGCACAAGAAGGGCACAACTAGGGCATAACTAGGGCGCAACTAGGGTGCAACTAGTGCGCAACAACGGTGCGACTAGGGCGCAACTAGGGCGCAACTAGGGCGCAAGTAGGGCGCAACTAGGGCGCAACTAGGGCGTAGCAAGTGCCCAACTGAGGAGAAACAAGGGCGCAAGTAGGGCGCAAGTAGGGCGCAAGTAGAGCGCAACTAGGGCGCAACTAGGGCGCAACTAGGGCGCAAGTAGGGCGCAACTAGGGCGCAACTAGGGCGTAGCAAGTGCCCAACTGAGGAGAAACAAGGGCGCAAGTAGGGCGCAAGTAGGGCGCAAGTAGAGCGCAACTAGGGCGCAACTAGGGCGCAACAAAGGCGTAACAAGGGCGCAAATAGGGTGTAACTAGGGTGCAACAAGGGTGCAACTAGGGTGCAACTAGGGCACAACTAGGGCGCAAATAGGGCGCAACTAGGGCGCAACTAGGGCGCAAATAGGGTGTAACTAGGGTGCAACAAGGGTGCAACTAGGGTGCAACTAGGGCACAACTAGGGCGCAAATAGGGCGCAACTAGGGCGCAACTAGGGCGCAACTAGGGTGCAACTAAACCCTAAACCCTAAACCCTAGGGCACAATTAAGGCGCAACTAGGGCGCAACTAGGGCGTAGCTTGTACCCAACTGAGGTGCAACTAGGGCATAATTGGGGCTCAGGTAGGGCGCAAGTAAGGTGCAACTAGGGCGCAACTAGGGCGCAAGTAGGGCGCAAGTAGGGCGCATGGAAGGCGCAAGTAGGGCGCAAGTAGGGCGCAACTAGGGCGCAAGTAGGGTGGAAGTAGGGCGTAAGTAGGGCCCAAGTAGGCCGCAAGTAGGGGGCAACTAGGGCACAACTAGGGCGCAACTAGAGTGCAACTTGTGTGCAAGTAGGGCGCAAAGAGGGCACAACTAGGGCACAACTAGGGCGCAAGTAGGGTGTAAGTAGGACGCAAATAGGGCGCAACTACGACGCAACTAGGGCGAAAGTAGGGTAAAACTAGAGCGCAAGTAGGGCGAAAATAGTATGCAACTAGGGCAAACCTAGGGCACAAAGAGGGCGAAAGTAGGGCGCAAGTAGGGCGCAAATAGGGCGCAACTACGACGCAACTAGGGCGAAAGTAGGGTAAAACTAGAGCGCAAGTAGGGCGAAAATAGTATGCAACTAGGGCAAACCTAGGGCACAAAGAGGGCGAAAGTAGGGCGCAAGTATGGCTCAAGTAGGGTGAAACTAGGGCGCAACTAGGGCACAACAAAAGCGCAACTAGGGTACAACGAGGTCGCAACTAGGACGCAAGTAGGACGCAAGAAGGGCGCAAATACGGCACAAGTAGGGTGCAACTAGAGAGCAACTAGGGTGCAACAAGGGCACAAGTAGGGCGCAAGTAGGGCGCAACTAGGGTGTAACTAGGACGCAAGTAGGACGCAAGAAGGGCGCAAATACGGCACAAGTAGGGTGCAACTAGAGAGCAACTAGGGTGCAACAAGGGCACAAGTAGGGCGCAAGTAGGGCGCAACTAGGGCGCAACTAGGGCGCAACTAGGGCGCAACTAGGGAGCAAGTAGGGTGCAAGTAGGGCGCAACTAGGGTGTAACTAGGGCGCAACTAAGGCATAACTAGGGCGCAACTCCGGAGCAACTAGGATGTAACTAGGATGCAAGTAGGGCGCAAATAGGGCGCAAGTACGGTGCAACTAGAGCGCAACTAAGGCGCAAGTAGGGCGCAACTAGGGCGCAACTAGAGCGCAACTAGGGCACAACTAGGGCGCAAGTAGGGCGCAAATAGGGCGCAAGTACGGTGCAACTAGAGCGCAACTAAGGCGCAAGTAGGGCGCAACTAGGGCGCAACTAGAGCGCAACTAGGGCACAACTAGGGCACAACTAGGGCGCAACTAGGATGTAACTAGGGCCCAAGAAGGGTGCAAGTAGGGCGCATCTAGGGCGCAACTAGGGTGCAACTAGGGCGCAAGTAAGGCGCAAGTAGGGTGCAAGTAGGACGTAACTAGGGCGCAACTAGGGCGCAACTTGAGCGCAACTAACGCGCAACTAGGGCACAAGTAGGGTGCAAGTATGGCGCAAGTAGGGCCCAACCAGGACGCAACTACGGTGTACCTAGGGCACAACAATGGCGCAACTAGGGCGCAAGTAGGGCACAAGTGGAGCGAAACTAGGGCGCAACTAGGGCGCAACTAGGGCGCAACTAGGGCGCAACTAGGGCGCAAGTAGGCCGCAAATATGGCGCAAGTAGGGGGCAACTAGGGTGCAACTAGAGCGCAACTAAGGCGTAACAAGGGCATAAGCAGGATGCAAGTAAGGCACAATAAGGGCGCAACTAGAGCACAATTAGGACACAATTAGCATGCAAGTAGGGCGCAAGTAGGGCGCAACTAGGGCGCAACTAGGACGCAACTAGGGCGCAAGTAGGGCGCAAGTAGGGCGCAAGTAGGTCGCAAGGAAGGCACAACTAGGGTTCAAGTAAGGCGCAGATAGGGCGCAACTAGGGCGCAACTAGTACGCAACTAGGGCGCGACTAGGGCGCAAGTAAGGTGCAAGTAGCGTGCAAGTAGAGCGCAAGTAGGGCGCAAGTAGGGCGCAAGTAGGGCGCAACTAGGGCGCAACTAGGGCGCAAGTAGGGCGCAACTAGGGCGCAACTAGGGCACAACTAGGGCGCAACGAAGGCCCACCTAGGCCGCAACTAGGACGCACGAAGGGCGCAAGTAGGGCGCAACTAGGGCGTAACTAGGGCGCAACTCTAGCACAACTAAGGCGTAAACAGACGCAAGTAAACAACAACTAGGGCGCAACTGGGGCGTAAGTAGGGCACAAGTAGGGCACAAGTAGGGCACAAGTAGGGCACAAGTAGGGCGCAACTAGGGCGCAACTAGGGCGCAACTAGGGTGCAACTAGTGCGCAACTAGGGTGCGACTAGGGTGCAACTAGGGTGCAACTAGGGCGCAAGTAGAGCGCAACTAGGGCGCAACTAGGGCGTAACCAGTGCCCAGCTCAGGCGCAACTAGGGCGAAAGTAGGGCACAACTAGGGCGAAATTTGGGCGCAAGTAGGGCGCAAGTAGAGCGTAACTATGGCGCAACTAGGGCGCAACACGGCGCAACAAGGGCGCAAACAGGGTGCAACTACGGTGCAACTAGGGTGCAGGTAGGGTGTAACTAGGGCACAACTATGGCGCACTTAGGGCGCAACTAGGGCTCAAGTACTACGCAAGTACGGTGCAACTATAGCGCAACTAGGGCGCAAGCAAGGCGCAAGTAGGGCGCACGGAGGGCGCAAGTAGGGTGCAAGTAGGGCGCAAGTAGGGCGCAACTAAGGCGCAAGTAGGGTGCAAGTAGGGCATAAGTAAAGCGCAAGTAGGGTGCAAGTAGGGGGCCACTAGGGCGCAACTAGGGCGCAACTAGGGTGCAACTAGTGTGCAAGTAGGGCGCAAATAGGGCACAACTAGGGCGCAACTAGAACACAACTAGGGCTCAAGTAGGGTGCAAGTAGGACGTAGATAGGGCGCAACTAGGACGCAACTAGGGCAAAAAAGTAGGGCGCAACTAGGGCGCAAGTAGAGTGAAACTAGGGCACAACTAGGGCGTATCTAGGGCGTAAGTAGGACGCAAGTATGGCGGAAGTAGGGGGCAACTAGGGTGCAACTAGAGCGCAACTAAGGCGCGACCAGGGCGTAAGCAGGATGCAAGTAAGGCACAATTAGGGCGCAACTAGGGCACAATAAGGACGCAATTGCCGTGCAAGTAGGGCGCAAGTAGGACGCAACTAGGGCGCAACTAAGGCGCAACTGGGGCGCGACTAGGGCGCAAGTAGGGCGCAAGTAGCGTGTAAGTAAAGTGCAAGTAGGGCGCAAGTAGGGCGCAAGTAGGGCGCAACTAGGGCACAACTAGGGCACAACTAGGGCGTTTCAAGTGCCCAGTTGAGGCGCAACTAGGGCGCAAGTAGGGCGCAAGTAGGGCGCAACTAGGGCAAAACTAGGGCGCAAGTAGGGCGCAAGTAGAGCGCAACTAGGGTACAACTAGGGCGCAACTAGGGCGCAAGTAGGGCGCAACTAGGGCACAATAAGGACGCAATTGCCGTGCAAGTCGAGCGCAAGTAGGACGCAACTAGGGCGCATCTAGGGCGCGACTGGCGCGCGACTAGGGCGCAAGTAGGGTGCAAGTAGGGCGCAAATAGGACGCAACTATGGCGCAACTATGGCGCAAGAAGGGCGCAACTAGGGCGCAAGTAGGGCGCAACTAGGGCGCAACTAGGGCGCAACTTGGGCGCAAGTAGGGCTCAAGTAGGGCGCAAGTAGGAGAACTAGGGCACAACTACATCGCAACTAGGGTACAACGAGATCGTAACTAGGGCACAAGTAGGACGCTAGCAGGGCGCAACTAGGGTGCAACTAGAGCGCAACTAGGGCGCAAGTAGGGCGCAAGGAGGGCGCAAGTAGGGCGCAAGGAGGGCGCAAGTAGGGCGCAAGGAGGGCGCAAGTAGGGCGCAAGGAGGGCGCAAGTAGGGCGCAAGGAGGGCGCAAGTAGGGCGCAAGGAGGGCGCAAGTAGGGCGCAAGGAGGGCGCAAGTAGGGCGCAAGGAGGGCGCAAGTAGGGCGCAAGGAGGGCGCAAGTAGGGCGCAAGGAGGGCGCAAGTAGGGCGCAAGGAGGGCGCAAGTAGGGCGCAAGGAGGGCGCAAGTAGGGCGCAAGGAGGGCGCAAGTAGGGCGCAAGGAGGGCGCAAGTAGGGCGCAAGGAGGGCGCAAGTAGGGCGCAAGGAGGGCGCAAGTAGGGCGCAAGGAGGGCGCAAGTAGGGCGCAAGGAGGGCGCAAGTAGGGCGCAAGGAGGGCGCAAGTAGGGCGCAAGGAGGGCGCAAGTAGGGCGCAAGGAGGGCGCAAGTAGGGCGCAAGGAGGGCGCAAGTAGGGCGCAAGGAGGGCGCAAGTAGGGCGCAAGGAGGGCGCAAGTAGGGCGCAAGGAGGGCGCAAGTAGGGCGCAAGGAGGGCGCAAGTAGGGCGCAAGGAGGGCGCAAGTAGGGCGCAAGGAGGGCGCAAGTAGGGCGCAAGGAGGGCGCAAGTAGGGCGCAAGGAGGGCGCAAGTAGGGCGCAAGGAGGGCGCAAGTAGGGCGCAAGGAGGGCGCAAGTAGGGCGCAAGGAGGGCGCAAGTAGGGCGCAAGGAGGGCGCAAGTAGGGCGCAAGGAGGGCGCAAGTAGGGCGCAAGGAGGGCGCAAGTAGGGCGCAAGGAGGGCGCAAGTAGGGCGCAAGGAGGGCGCAAGTAGGGCGCAAGGAGGGCGCAAGTAGGGCGCAAGGAGGGCGCAAGTAGGGCGCAAGGAGGGCGCAAGTAGGGCGCAACGAGGGCACAACTAGGGCGCAACAAAGGCGTACCTAGGACGCAACTAGGATGCAGGAAGGGCGCAAGTAGGGCGCAACTAGGGTGCAACTAGGGCGCAACTCTAGCACAACTAGGGCGCAAGCAGGACGCAAGGAACAACTAGGGCACAACTGAGGCGCAAGTAGGGCACAAGTAGGGCGCAACTAGGGCCCAACTACGGCGCAACCAGGGTGTAACTAGTGCAAAACTAGGGTGCGACTAGGGCGCAACTAGGGCGCAACTAGGAGGCAAGTAGGGCGCAACTAGGGTGCAACTAGGGCGTCGCAAGTGCCCAAATGAGGCGAAACTAGGGCGCAAGTAGAGCGCAACTAGGGCGCAACTAGGGTGCAACAAGGGCGCAAATTGGGTGTAACTAGGGTGCAACTAGGGTACAACTAGGGTGCAACTAGGGCACAACTAGGGCGCAATTAGGGCGCAACTAGGGCGCAACTAGGGCGCAACTAGGCTGCAACTGAACCCTAAACCCTAAACCCTAGTGCTCAACTAAGGCGCAATTAGGGCGCAACTAGGGCGTAGCTTGTGCCCAACAGAGGCGCAACTAGGGCATAATTGGGGCTCAGGTACGGCGCAAGTAGGGTGCAACTAGGGCGCAACTAAGGCGCAACTAGGGCGCAACTAAGGCGCAACTAGGGCGCAACTAAGGCGCAAGTAGGGCGCAAGGAGGGCGCAAGTAGGGCGCAACTAGGGTGCAACTAAGGCGCAACTAGGACGCAAATAGGGCGCAAGTAGGGCACAAGTAGGGCTCAAGTAGGGCGCAACTAGGGCGCAACTAGGGCACAACTAGGCGCAACTAGGGTCCGACGAGGTCGCAACTAGGGCACAAGTAGGACGCAAGAAGGGCGCAAATAGAGCACAAGTAAGGTGCAACTAGAGAGCAACTAGGGTGCAACAAGGGCACAAGTAGGGCGCAAGTAGCGCGCAACTAGGGCACAACTAGGGCGCAACTAGGGCGCAACTAGGGAGCAAGTAGGGCGCAACTAGGGCGCAACTAGGGTGTAACTAGGGCGCAACTAGGGCGCAACTAGGGCGCAACTCCGGCGCAACTCCGGAGCAACTAGGGTGTAACTAGGATGCAAGTAGGGCGCATCTAGGGCGCAACTAGGGTGCAACTAGGGCGCAAGTAAGGCGCCAGTAGGGTGCAAGTAGGACGTAACTAGGGCACAACTAGGGCGTAACTAGAGCGCAACTAAGGCACAACAAGGGCACTAGTAGGGTGCAAGAAGGGCAAAACTAGGACGCAAGCAGGATGCAAGTAAAGCACAATTAGGGCACAACTAGGGCACAATTAGGACGCAATTTGGGTGCAAGTAGAATGCAAGTAGGGAGCAACTAGGGTGCAACTACGGTGCAACTAGGGCGAAACTAGGGTGCAACTAGGGCGCAAGTAGGACGCAAGTAGGGCGCAAGTAGAGCGCAAGTAGGGCGCAAGTAGGGCGCAAGTAGGGCGCAAGTAGGGCGCAAGTAGGG
>SZWC01013319.1:38866-59842 GCA_023375785.1 Penium margaritaceum | reverse complement strand
CCCTCCCCCCCACCCTCCCGCCACACCCCTCCCCCAATCCCTCGGCAGGTCGCGATTCGCGAGGTAGAGAAGGCCACCCGCCACGTCGCGAACCCTCTCTCGTTGGCTTCGCAAACCAACTGGTGGGGCTATGAGCTAGCAGGACGAACCATGTGGACCGCGCAGAAAAGGCTCCAGGCCTTGCGCGTTTGGAAGGCTCTGGGCGAAATGACGGGCGTTCGGGGCTGACGTGCGGTCTACTGCCAGAGGCGCCAACATGACGCCCAGCAGCGGTCATTTTTTTTTTCCGGCTCAAGACTTTTTTCACAGAAAGGGGGGAGGTGGAACATCACTACCAAGACAAATGAATGACTTGAACCCGGGTGAAAACTGTACTTTCTATGGAACAAATTATTATCCATACAATTGTTATAGAAAATTTGTGTACAACAAAGTGAGATACATAGGTGTAGAAAGTCCCAGGCCCATCCACGCACTAATTGTCACATGTCAATCTCTGATCTCCATCTCCCTACTCCTGTGTATTGAATCGATCTCCTGATCTCGATCTTCACAGAGCAGCATCGTCAGCATAGATTGTTACCAACCTTGTCGAGAGAAACGACTGTAGACCCAACTTGACCGCGGATAGATATGAACCGGACAGCTGTGGATCTGGACCAAAGTGCCTTAGAACTGGACAGGACGGATGTAGATTTGGGCTGGATGGCTTTGAGCCTGTGTTGGACGGTGATGGATTTTGTGCTGACGCCAAATTCGGCACGACGAATCTCTACTTTGCCTCCCCTCCTTCCCGGGTGAGCTTATCGCCATGGCCAAGGCAGAGACTCACCGCCCTGTGGGCCAGTGTGTCAACTCCAAGGGAATGCAGAGGCAAACCAATGCAAAATGTGGGGCAAAAAAGACAGCACTTTCCTTTTTCCCTGAAAGGATGAGGGGATGTCAGTGTCATATTGTTCTTGAAATCATGAGTGTTGGGAAAGTCTTGCACAAGACAACGGGTTGGATCCCTGAAGAGTCAGCAACTGGCACATGTGATCTGCTGTCAGGCTACAAGGGAATGTGCATGAGAAGCAAGATGAAAGGTGAAGTCATTGGTTTGGGGTCCCTCAACCCCTACCACTCCCTCTCCCACTCCCCCTCCCACTCTCCGCATTGGAAATGCAGTACGGGGTGGGAGTGGTAGGGGGTGAGGGATTGGACGCGGGTGTGGTTGTGCGTGTGGTCATGGGCAGGGGCATGGCATTGGCAGATAATACTCCCACAGGAACACCCATCTACGCACTGGAACCAGTTGGTTCAAACAAAGCTTGTGGTTTGTGATACCTCAAGGGTTCATTCAGTTTTGCAGAGGTGAGCTTAGAATCACTTCCGACGAAATCCAGCCCAGTTCTGATTTAATTCAGTGACCTCTGGTCGCCCCCCCTAGGTTCATGATGAATCGATGCTAATCTGTTTTTGTTCGCACCCATTGAACACCCCTCACTGCAAGCCATGGTTGTCCTAGTAGAACAGTGCCGTGCTGGCCACAAGGACGAATAGGTCGGTCAATTCCATGGAGAGGGGATGAGTGAAAACTTGAGGAAGTTAGCAGAAGGATTTCACCGCAGAAGGAGGAGACCAAAGGGTTCCACAATCAGGAATTTTCCTAAAAGAAGAGGAACAAGGGGAGACTTGAGTGCTGTTGAGTGCCATGTCCACTCACTCATGCTAGGGTGGAGAACCGTTGTGCTTTGCCTGAATTCAGACCTGACCATCTCAACCTTGCTCATCTCCCATTTTGGATCTATTGAGCAGCCTTCTAGATGTCTGGAAGATCACAAACCATGAATCCCTCGCATCACGCAGTCAGTCCACGGCCTGATCCATTCCGCACACTCCTCCTTCTCCCATGGTCATTGATGGTGGACGCGCTGCGCTGCATCTTTGACATGGCGCAGCGCCAGCTTTCGGTCACTTTGTTTGTCTGTGAGAGCACTCTCGCACATTATGCTCCCTTGTACACTTTGTGAAACCAACTTTTGCCAGCCAAACACCATGGACCCTTCTCACATTTTACCTTCCAGAAAGGGCAAGGAGTCTCTTGCCAGTCTGCAGGCCATCCTCAATGCACCTCACTCTTCTAGCATGCACCGCTTCGCCGCGTTCCGCACCTTGCATCGCCTGCCTTAGCAGCTCATTCCCTCCCGCAAGGACAAAGGCGGGCTGGACACGGACGCTGAAGATGATTGGGCTTTCGCCGAGATTCAGAATTTGGCAGAGGGTGACAACTACCCTGTCGATTTCAGCCACCAGCTCATGGACACACCACACTCTCCACCCTGCTGCGCAGTCATGCAATTAACATCTTAAAAATGGCCCAGTGCTTCAAGGAGTCAAGCGACAAGTGCACCATGGCAACTGTGCTGATGAAGCACACCCTCTTATGCTCGTAGCCCACCAGGGTATCAAGTTGTACCTCTGCAAGCACAGCACCAAGCATCACCACCCCGTCGCTTGACATCAGCAGGAGCTCAACCCTGCCTGCAGCGTTGGAATGGCAGGTGTGCTTAACGGACACATTGCCATGTGGCGCCGTGCAGAGGCCACATACCCAGGACTAGCTCCCCCGGGCATATGACTACCTCTGCACCCTAGCCAGTAGCGCTTCGTCAGAGCAGGTTCCTCTGTGGCGTCGAGACGCAAATATCATTTCCTGTTTTTCTAGCGGTATCCATGACGTTATAGCTCATTCTGAAAGCCATACTTCTTCCAGGTCGTTTCCGAACGCCAGCCAATATCTGGCCAGCAGCTTGCACTTTTTCCTTGGGTTGGTTTGATTCCTACAGGTACTTCATAAGTGCATCCACCCCTACGCCCAGCTTCTTGTCTCCATGCACTGGATAGGTAGGCACACAATGTCGACCCAAATCTGCATGCATGGACGCCGCACAAAGCTGATAGCTGCTTCATTCCGCTTCGCATGTGGTCGCATCCATGATCCAATCACAAAGGCAACAAGATTCACAGCAGCTGACTTGCAGGTTGCTGCCATGCAGGCTTCGAACGGGCATGGTGGTGTCCCAAGGTTGCAGAACAGCACCACCGGTAACTCAACCACATCTGCAGAGTGGTCTTACTGTCTGTCCAGGGTCCGACCTTCCCTTATGCGTCCTTTCCGAGAAGGGTGCCCCTTGTCTGTCATATCTGGAGATCGTCCTCCCCATCAGTGCCTGAGCTGCCATAGTGACCCTCTCTGACTTTCAAAAATTGAGGGAATGCAATCGATAAGAATGCCCACGCTATACGATGTGAGAAACACCGAACTGTAAGGCCTTGTCGTCGCAATCAGGAAGCAGATCGTGCGGACAGTACATAGACGCATGACGAGTGGCTTGGCTCACCTGCTTTTGCAGTTCACACTGTGGACAGCTGAGGGCGTCCGCCCTATGCTGCTCCGGCCGCTGCTGCCTCTCCCGCTGGTCCTTGTCGTGGCAACCGCGACGCAGATCTTCCGTGCGTTCAACTCCTCCGGCGAAGACGGTCTGCCACCTGGCGATTGAGAATCGGAGGGGTGAAGGCGACACGCTGGCGGTAGCAGTGAGGCCGACGTGGCGAATGATCGCGCGCGAAGCATTGTGGCTGAGGTCAAGGTGATTACCGAAACGTGTTTTTCTTCCCGGGCTGCGTCTAGAGCTACAGATCCAGGTGCGCAGGGTCGGAATCCAAGGAAGCCGTTGGTGTCAGAAAAAGGTGGACACGCAATGCGCCGGATATCATTCGCTGTGAGAAACACTCACACCCAGTCGTCAGGGCTACCGCTTTCCGGAGAACGATTACAGCTGAGAAGTCGCGGCCAGCTGTTCAAAGACGGGACTGCTGTGCATGGCGAATGTGTGCGTTGGTCGACTTCCGCAGGCCGAACCCCGCAAGCATCAGCGTCGTCGAGGAGCAAAGTCGCCCATGCTACCAGAGAAAGTCTCGCCGATGTGCAACGAAAACAGCGTAACAGTGTGTCTGCCGCTTTCGCATCGCTGCTGATGTCGTCTGGAGGCAAACACGTCAGACCTGCGATTTCGGCTGTCTTGCTCGGTCCCAGAAGCGCTCCTGGCCGGAACATTGGGAACGTCGTGCCCACGTGCCACAACGCCGTGCCCAGTGGCACGTGGCTGCGTCGTTCCCAATGTTTCGGACAAAAAGCGTGCACGCAGAGTTGTGCTAGAGAAGGGGCGGAAACGCGATATACCCTTAGCTTCAGATTATCTAGCCGATTCGTTCTTCACTTGAAGCAACATGTCACATCAACCCCGGTTTCCATATGAAAAAATCCCATCCGCCGTTATGATACGCGGAACATGGATGAATTCCAGATTTAATTTCAATATATTACTATTCTCTGAAGTAAAAACACACTTTGATACTTTAAAATTACTTTTAGGTGTGCCTATACAGTAAGTCTCGAAAATGTCGAGCCTATATGTACAATCGCAAGAAGAATAATGAGGCATACCTTAGGTTGTGGGCGCTCGAGTTGATTGAATTGTATGATGCTGCGTCGTGAGTGGTCCGTTCAATAAATTCTATGGATTTCGAGAATATCAAGGTGCGACTTCACGAAAGTCTAATGTTCTCGAGAAGTCAACAAAAGAAAATTAAAATATTGATATGGTCCGTGTTACTTCTGTCTTCCTCTTTACGACCTGTGGGAAAAAACTGACATCTAGGACAGGTGGCCGAAATGCCCTTGGTAGCCAGCCTAGAAGTCCCAAGGTCATTGTGCTATGGGCTACAAATGTAAGAAAGAAAGTGCCCACTTGTGGAGTTCAAGAGACTGTAACACTCGGGGTCGTGTGTCGCACAATTATTCGAGGCCCCCACGTGCAAGGACCTCCCCAATGTTTTGTCGCTAGCCACTGACCATATCCCCACTTTCATGGGTTTCAGATGAGGGATTCTTGGCATGTGGATGTATCCCTCTAGGCTTCTTCACCCGCAATCCGGTCTCTGGCCGATGAGGACCCGGCCATCATGGCCGTTGGCCCAATTCCCAACAGAACACTTGTTCCTATTCAATATCAGTCTCCATTGGCACACTTAGTTGTGCCCTTGCCTTCACTTGCACCTGAAGAAACTGTTGCATGTATCATTGCTACATCACCCACTCATTTTCTTGTTGAATTCCCCATGCCAACCCAAGCATCTACACCCGCTTGTCCTAACCTAGTAGTGTCTGTGCATGTGCCCTCGTAGCCTTTCCTCTAGCTTAACGTGAGCACCTTGAGCTCGGACTGCTCCTAAACGCCTGGTGGTCGCCTTCGACCACAAGCCTCCAAGACTGAATGATTGGATGACAGCGACTAGACGCCCTAAGCATAGCGTTAAGAATGGACACCCTGACACCAACGCTATTGGCCTTCGTAAAGGTGGACTAAACAGAGATGTTCCTAGAATGCCCTGTCGGCCACAAGCTAGTCTCTCGTGAAATTTTGATCGCCTGCGATGTCGTAGCTGACCTAGTCCAAGTTAGACCTTGTGCAAACTCTTGCATCTTAGCTACCCAGAGCTCTCCCTTGATTCCACCTGATCCAGGCTCGTTGAAGTAAGCATTCTCGGCTGAGGATGCATGGTTGTTTTCTGCTACTTAAGAGGACGAAATAAAAGCCATCCGAGAGCATGCACTCTACAAGCTTTTTCATCTTCCACCTAGACAAGAGGATGTGTAAGACAAGTAGATCTTCATCAAGAAAGTGGAGATAAACGACACATTGGATAGCTACAAGACTCGCTTGATGGCCAAGGGGTGTTTACAAGTTTAGGGTGTTGACTTCATGGACACCTTCATTCGCTGTATGACGACACCCAATGCTTCATTTAGGGTCATTACACAGCACAACATAGAGATGCACCAGATGGATACGTACAACGTGTTCCTCTATGGAACTCCAAACTCTAAAGCAGTCACCTCGGTGCAAGAACCAAGAGATCACTAGAACATTGACTCATTTTGGTTCCGCGCAGAGTGATGTAGATCTGTCCCTCTTCGTACAACAAATGGTTGAGCACTTGACTGCCATCCTGGTCTATATTGACAATCACCTGATCGTATCTCCTTCAATAAATGCATTGAAGTAGGCCAAAGCATTCCTCCAGGTTGCCTACATGATGAAGGACCTCGGTCATACGGTCGTGTTCCTCGAGATGGAGATTATGCGTGACAGCTGACGACAGACACTCATGCTTCATCAGGTATGCAATGCCAACGTTGTGGGAGAACAATTTGTTGTTTTTTGCGCTCATTGTGCTCTGTTGTGTCCTCCCGGCTTGTGTACATCGGCGTGCAGATGACTGACGGCGAGACTCGACGCTGATGGAGTGTCGTCCGTTGGAGCCGACGCACGCTGAGGTCGTCTCGCAGTTCGCTGGAGCCCCCTCTCTCCGGTGACGTGTTCAGCTCCATCGGCAGGCCTCCTCGGCGGTCGCGCTGCCGGCAGTCACTGCCACCGCAGTCGCTGTCTGCATGCGTCCAGCGCGTACTGTCGTGCCTGCGTCGTCATGCGCTGCCTAGGGTCCCAGTTGCATGTTGCATGGCCCTGTTTGGCAGCATAAACCATCGTGGGCACTGCCTGGGTTCAGGCTGCCATAACTCCTNATGGTATGGTCCAGTTTTCAGGCAAAACGGACGACGCCCGGGTTTTGGGCTGTCGGCCGTCTGGCAGGCCTCACCGAGAAAACCTGCCAGCCTGAAATTAGCTGTTTTCTGATTGGCTGTTGATCTGAGTAACAAGCTCTACAGAGCTGGGGGGGGGGGGGCTAGTACTTGGAGGGGTCCCCCATTGCTGTTTATTTCTTCATTCCTAATCAGTTACTATCAGTTTTCAGCTGCTTTCTGGCGCTAACTCTGGCGCGCGCGTTTCTGAGTAACAAAACCAGAGCTTCCAGACTTAGATTCTAGAGCAGCAGACTGAGGGGGCAGCTGACTTAAGCAATGAGCGTGGAAGCCCGCACGCTGCATCAACAACGCTGCTGCCCCAACCTGCTGCATAGTTTTCCATTTCAATTTATTGACCTCCTTGGTGCTGTTCCACACCCTCCATACCCATCACACTACACAGGCATGATGTAGAAGATGTAGATAATCTAGGGAAGTTGGGTGAGAAGGTGGACGGGATGTTGTACTTACGCCTTATTAGGTCTATGATGTACTTGGCCATAGCCCCTCACTCTGACATCGCCTTCGTCATCAACACCCTCAAATACTTCTCAGAATACCCTCACGGAAGAGTCCTTTTGGAAAATTATGTTCAAATGGTGCAGTACATGGTTTCTACTCTGTACCTCGAGATTTACATTCGTCAGCAATGTTTTCTATTAGGCGACAACTAGATCCCTTATTGGCGCCATCGGGCAAGCGTGTTTCTGCAATGTGGCACGAATTTGTCATGGCGTAGTGGCAATCAAGACAGCATCGTGCATAACTCATCATGGGTAGAGTATCCCGCCCTCATATTTGGGTTGCTCAGGCATCGTGGTTATAATGCTTGCTTCGTGAGTTCGGTGTGTCTGTGCCTTCTATTGTTCTTTCGTGTGAAAACCAGACCTCCCTTGCCATCGCAAACAACTCTGGTGTGTGTTGTGCATGCAAAAAAAACACAATACTATTGAGCATCACTCACTGCGTGACCTAGTGGAACGGAAAAAGGTCTCCGTCATCTGGGTCAACACGGGCATGGAGCCTTATGGCATCAAGCAGAAATTTCATCGTGGCCATCTTTTTGTCATGCTTCACCTTTTGCATGCGGGTGGCTTAGTATGGGGTGTATGTGAAAATTCACTCTTGAGCATGTCGATGTGCATTCGCATGAGTTCTGTATGCTCATGGACGTGCATACCATGAAGTCATGGAAGAGTGTTGTCATGTGAGTCATCTTCGTGTGTTTGTGTAACTTAATGAGACTACCTGGGCGTGTCCATACTCGTCCAAATCCCCGATGCGCAGCCAGCTGGCATCAGAGTGTCATTGTGTGGAGGTCCACACACCAGCATGTGGAGGACAGGTGTCACAACATTCATGATGCTTGCTCGGCCCCTTTGCAGTTTTTCTCTTCCCTGTGGGATTTTCACAATGGATTGATAGTGGGCCCGATTTGCATGTGTCTGTTTTTCGTGTCCACAATTAGTTAGAGTTGAAATGGTGTAAGGGAACGAGAGAGACGGAGGGAGTGGAGCGCTATTGATTTGTGGAAAGCTCACTCACAGAGAAAACGTGAGTAGTAAGAAGTGTTGGTGTGTGTGGCGTCCACCCGTCACGATCCACGGCCGTGGCAGCTACGGGTGCACCCGGAGCTCATGGTGAGGGGCCGCCACATTGGAGATCGTGACGACCGAACGGGACTCCGGATCGTCTAGGGACTTATCCAGCAGCTACGACGTGACAGGTGTGACGCAGATGATGCGTCTCTACAGCCTCAATGGCTGGTCTGCCGTTGCTGGAGTTTTCTTGGTGGTCAAGACCCACGCACCCGGTAGCCTGTAGCGGTGCGATGAGGAGACCTGCAACTTTGTGTGTCCTGTCAAGGAACGCACACGCTGACGTTTCGGTACTGCACTCGTACATTTATTGGTGCTCTTAGTGCTGTTTAGAGTGCTCTAGAGTTTTCTCGGTGGACAGTCCACTTTGGCCGATTTCCTTGTTTTGCTTGCTATTCGTGCCTGGATGATGCAAACCCACCTTGTGTGGGTCCTTGCGTAAAGCTCACCGTTCTGCAAGTTCTAGTGCGGACAGCGGGTGATTCTGAAACATGAGCAGTGACCTATGGCCAAAACTATGGTTTAGGCTAGTTTGAACAAGCACAAAAAAACCGCCGCCCCTAGCGACTCTAGGCGGCCAGCAACTACTTAGGCTGATTGTTGCTCAGTTGTCATTCCGCTCTGCATGTGTTTTCTTTATGGAAGCACATTTGACACTGTCTGTGTCGTCTAGCGAAATCCTTGCTGTTTCGCGTCCGACCTGTGTTGACGCCGCGAGCTGACTGAACGCTGACGCCTAGTCAGTGGCAAGCATGCTAGGAAGCTTCCTAGAATCTTTTCATGGTATCAGAGCCAACAAGCCACAGCTCGTTGTGCTGTGCAGCTGAGACGCAGCAACAGCAGCAGCAGTAGTGAGTGGCAACAGCGGCAGCCACCCATAGCAGCAGCAGAAGATCCTGGAGGGACCCACCACGAATGCGTTGCAGCGGAGCGGTGAAGGCATCGGAGACAGAGGCGGTAGCTACAAGTAACTGCGTCCGTAGGAGCAACATCGGCGGGAAGCACATGCTACGGGAGCGGCTACAAGAAGCAGCCACTACAGGAGCAGCATCGGGTGGCAGCAGCACCCGTGTAATGTCACCGGTGTGTACACACAAAAGAATCAAAAAGATTTTTGGAAGCTTCCTAGCACGCTTGCCACTGACTGGGCGTCAGTGTTCAGTCAGCTCACGTCGTCAACACAATTCGCATGCAAAACAGCAAGGGTTTGGCACAGACATGGTCAAATGTGCTTCCATAAATAAAACACATGAAGAGAGAGAATGACAGGTGAGCTATAATCAGCCTAAATAGTTGCTGGCCATCTAGAGTCGCTAGGGGCGGCCTTCTTTTTGTACTTGCTCAAACTGGCCTGAACCACAGTTTTGGCCATGGGTCATTGCTCATGTTTCAGAAGAACCAGGTGTCTGCACTAGAACGTGCAAAACAGTGAGCTCTACGCAACAGACCCACGCAATGTGGGTTTGCATCATCCAGACACAAATATCAAGCAAAACAAGGAAATCGGCTAAAGTGGCCTGTCCACCGAGAAAACTCTAGAGCACTCTAAACTGCACTAAGAGCACCCATAAGTGTACGAGTGCAGTACTGAGATGTTAGCGTGTGCTTTCCATGATATGAAGCACACACAAAGTTGCACGTCCCCTCATCGCACCGGTAGAGGCTACCGGGTGCGTTGGGTCTCGACCACCGAGAAAACTCCAGCAACGGCAGACCAGCCAGTAAGGCTGTACAAACTCATCATCTTTGTCACACATGTCACATCATAGCTTCTAGATAAGTCCCTGGAAGATCCGGAGTCCCGTCGGATCGTCACGATCTCCAATGCGGCCGTCGCTCACCATCAGCTCCGGGTGCACCCGTAGCTGCCACGGCAGTGGCGCGTGACGGGTGGAAGCCACACGCACCAACACTCCCCCTGGCTAACACATCCGTCAACACAACAATGGCTAAGCAAAAGTTAGGACAGGATGGCTCGGAAAACCAATCATGGGGAGCACTCATCAAGCATACTACAGCACAAGGTCTCCTCGTAAGAATGGTGCATCCCACAAAGTGCCCGGGTCTCGAGCATGCAAGAAATCAATCACACACCTACATGTCAAACAAAATGGAAGAGAGAGAGAGAAACGAGGTCTCCTCGTGATCGCGGAAAATGTCTCTGGGTGTCGGGGTCTCGACCGCATCATGCATGGATCATACATAACACATGTAGACAATGGGTCTGCACGTCACACCGGTAGAACTCACCAGGTGCGCTGGCCTCGACCAGCGTAACCTCGACCATAGCATTGTGCCGCACCCCAAGTAACCTCGCTGTCCTCAAAAGAGTGTCATGCCAAAGCCCACACACCAACACCCCCTGTGGGCTGCAGAGGCTGACAGCTCCGGCAAAGCTAATGGCTAGTCCTAACACAATCCTTGAGGAGGGAGCACCTCCCCCCCCCAAGGGCCACATACCCCAACACTGCAATAGCAAGGGTGACGACGATGCTGGTGACATGTATTCTCACAGAGCCTCACCTCGGAGCGTCGTTGTCGCTGGTGTCTTCGTCGTTATCGTCATTGATGCCATCATCTGCTGATGTGACTGGTGCAGCACTGAGGGCGTCCTCCAACACAATCGCCTGCAGTATGGCCTCCAACTGCTGAGCAGCATATCGCCTTGCGGCCTCCGCAGCGTCGAGGCGCGTGTGGAGCTCGACGAGCTCTAACGCGACAGCCGACATGCTGGCTATATTTGCGGCATGTAGGCGGTCAGTTGTGGAACGAAACTGACAATGGACCTCAATCGTGTGCGCGTCGGCACGAGCCAGAGCTTCCTGCAACCTCGTGGTTTCACCCCGTAGGAAGGAGTGAAGCTGCGCTTGCTCGTTGCACAAGTCGACGTCCTCTGCGCCAGTCGTCGACTCAAGTGCCACCGGGCCACGAAGTGCTGGTAGGGCAGGAGCGCAAGACAATGAGTCACCAAGGAAGTCGTCAGGAGCTATAGGAACGGCTGCTTTGAAGGGGGGGGGAGCGAGCCTCCCCCTCCACTGCGCTCGCCGCAAGGGTCGAGCTGGACAACCAAAAAAAAGAAAAAGGGAGAGTCTCCTTGATTGGGCACTCGAGCAAAACCCTGGGAGAGGTACCCCACTGGCACCAAATGTTCGGTGACCCAATCCTAAGAAAAAAGGGAGGGGTAGACCTCTTACTCCCTTTGAATTTAGAAAGGGAGTTTTTTCTTTAGTTTTTCTCAATATTTTGCATTTTAGTGTGGCTTGAAGCCACCACAGTCGGCTGACGACGAAAACCGTTGTAGCTGTTGCTGCAGCGAGAGTCGCACCAGTAGTAGCAGAAGCGAAGGTAGCTTGAGGCCATTGCCGTCCGCTGACGACGGCACCCGGTTCAGCATCGGCGGCACCGAAGGTGACTTGAGGTCTCACATTGTGATATCGCCTCTGTCTAGCGATAGTGCAATACTACGGTTGAGATTGTGGCCGTGATTGACGACATCGTAGCCCATCTGAGAGACATTGCTCCACTCGCATCCCTCTACGTGGCTCATTGTGCCACCAGGATCGAGTGTGCAGGACTATAACCCACGCTTAACTTTCAAAATGAGTTACACAGTGTGGCCGTGGGCGTTGCCATTGCCATGGTCTGCGCCTGAGCCTGAGCCGTGGCAGCAGCCACAGGAACAGTGCTCGATGCAGCCGTGGCATAAGTCCTACTTGTCCTCAGGATTTTCGTGCTATAATTGTCAAGATAGGCAGCATGGCTGGCGCCAGTGCCGACAGCGCCCTCCTAGGTGGCATCCCCCTTGGGTACGATCCTCCCCACCTCCTCCTTCAGTGGATACGTCACTAGGTGATGCCACATCGCTTCTGCGTGGTGATATGGCCGCCCTGCACATGGAGGTCGGGCAAGCGCATGGTTTAGCAGCTCCTTGACCACGTGACTTCCGAGCGCGCTGCCACCACGCCGCAAGTGTCGCCTACCACTTCATCCTCATCTTCCTCCCGATCCTGCATCCCTTCTTCCGACGCTGCTAGTGTACCGGATCTCTTATCTACATCCGTCGCCCATTGCTCCGTCTTGGAGACTGTCTGCATCATACCGACGGACGGACCCTCAGCCCCTCGTCGTACCGCTCGTTCTTCCACTCGTCGTACGTGGCGGCGAGCTGCTTGTCTTGCACGGCACGCACAGGTAGCACCATCAAACGCGGTTGTGGGAGCAGTCTCAGATGATGAGAACCCCTCGTCTCATGTCCACGGGTTGGTCTGTCGAGTCCCCACAGCTCCTGCCGAGGTGTCAGTTGTGGGGGGGATGGTTTGTCCGCTGACGACCGCGGGGAAGCTCGACATTGGTGAGGCGACTGCTCTACAGTGCAAGATGGTTGAGGCGGATGACGCTACACAGCAGACTCAGCTAACGGAGAGTTCGGCGGGGGGAGACGTTCGCGATGATGGAGACTCTTTGTCGGAGGAGGATTAGTCCGAGGCTGAGTTAGAGTCGAGGATGGAGATGGTGTTCGTTGATACCTTGGCAGATGACATGACGACGGCCGATGCACGAGCTGCGCCTGACAGTGTGCACGCTCCCACATTAGGTGGTGTGGAGATAGCCGCCATGGTGCCAAGAGCAGCAACAGGAGCAGGTGAGAGAGATGCTGATACTCGGCCCCCAGCAGACGCCCAGGTGGTTCAGACGGATTCTGCTGGGCAGCAGGAGCAGGTGATGGACCACCAGGACGAGGCAGAATTCCTCTATGAGGATCAGTTGTCCGTTGTAGAGTGGCCGGATGCAGGGTTGGAGGCAGACGTAGAGGCCCAGCGCACTGCCGTTCTTGCAATCACCGCGGCACGAGCACGAGGTGGCCCTTCAATGACAGCAGACGTCCACGTGTGCCACATGGAGGATGCAGAGCGAGCTACAGAATTTTGAGACTTCGTTGCCCCAACCGGTGTCGCTGACACCACAATGGTTCCAGCCGAGGACACAGCTACGCGCCTACGCTCCGCGGTCGACGAGCTGGAGGCAGTGGTGGCTTGAGCGGATGTTCCAGCACGATGGGCTGTCAAGGTGTATGGAGGATGTACACAGGCATCTTGAGGCAGCAAAGTGGTCTCTATAGGATGCATGTCTGGGACAGGTGGACCTCAAGCAGTAGGTGGATGATGAGCTGCGCACTAGGGGTCACGAGGAGCACCACAGCACTGACCACACCTTCGATGACCACAATGTCGCCGCAAATGCAGCTGTACCTACACATGTCGACGTGTGCCCAGCAGCTGACGGCCGTGCGACAGGTGTGTCAGGAGCAGGAGGTGCCTTCACAGCAGCCGTTCTTGTAGCCCCAGACGACTTCCGTGGTGATTCATTATCTTGTGCTCCTGCCCTACCAGCACTTCGTGCCCAGGTGGCACTTGAGTCAACGACTGACACAGAGGACGTCGACTTGTGCGATGAGCAGGCGTAGCTTCACTCCTTCCTACGAGGTGAGACCACGAGGTTGTAGGAGGCTGTGGCTCATGCCGACACGCACACAATTGAGGTCCATTGTACGTTTCGTTCCACGAGTGACCGCCTACATGCCGCAGATGTAGCCATCCGGTCGGCTGCCGCGTCAAGGCTCGTCGAGTTCCACACGCGCCTCGACGCTGCGCAGGCCACAAGGCGATATGTAGCTCAGCACTTGGAGGCCATATTGCATGCGATTGTCTTGGAGGAGGCCCTCAACGCTGCACCAGTCACATCAGCAGATGACGACATCAGTGACGATAGCGACGACGACACCAGCGACGACTGCGCTCCGAGGTGAGGCTCCGTGAGAGTACATCCCACCAGATCGTCGTCACCCTTGCCAATGCAGTGTAGGGGTATGTGGCCATGGGGAAGCGTGCTCCCTCCTCAGGGATTGTGTTGAGACCAACCATCAGCTTGCCCGAGGTGTCAGCCTCTGCAGCCCAGGGGGGGTGTTGGTGTGTGGGCTTTGGCCTGACACTCTTTTGAGGACAGCAAAGTTACTTGGGGTGAGGCACAATGCTAGGGTCGAGGTTACGCTGGTTGAGACCCGCGCACCTGGTGAGTTCTACCGGCGTGACGTGGAGACCCATTGCCCACATGTGGCATGTTTGATCCATGCATGATGCGGTCGAGACCCAGACACCCGGAGACATTTTCTGGGGTCACGAGGAGACCTTGTTTCTCTATCTCTCTTCCATGATGTTTGACAGGTAGGTCTGTGATTGATTTCTTTCATGGTCGAGACCCGGGCACTTGGTGGAATGCACCATTGACACGAGAAGACCCTGTGCTGTAGTATGCTTGATTAGTGTTCACCATGATTGGCTTCCCGAGCCATCCTCTCCTGCTTTTTGCTTAGCCATTGTTGTGTTGACGGATGTGTCAGCAAGGAGGAGTGTTGGTGCGTGTGGCTTCCACCCGTCACGAGCCACGGCTGTGGAAACTACGGGTGCACCCAGAGTTGATGGTGAGCGGTGGCCGCATTGGAGATCGTGACGATCCGACGGGACTCTGGATCGTCCAGGGACTTATCTAGCAGCTACGACGTGACAGGTGTGACGCAGATGATGAGTCTGTACAGCCTGACTGGCTGGTCTGCCGTCGCTGGAGTCTTCTTGGTGGTCGAGACCCACGCACCCGGTAGCCTGTACCGGTGCGATGAGGAGAATGTAACTTTGTGTGTGCTTCTTATCATAGAAAGCACACGCTAACGTCTCGGTACTGCACTCGTAAATTTATGGGTGCTCTTAGTGCAGTTCAGAGTGCTCTAGAGTTTTCTCGGTGGACAAGCCTTTTTGGCCGATTTCCTTGTTTTGCTTGCCTTTCGTGTCTTGATGATGCAAACCCACCTTGCGTGGGTCCGTTGCATAGAGCTCACCGTTTTTTTGTCCACAATTAGTTCAAGTTGAAATGGTGAAATGGAACGAGAGAGGCAGAGAGAGTGGAGCGCCATTGATTTGTGGAAAGTTCACTCACAGAGAAAACATGAGTTGTAAGAAGTGTTCGGCTGCGGTTGAGTGGAGCGAGGACTCAGGTTGATGAGCAAGTTCCACCTCATGCACAATGTACAAGGTGTCGTCCCCGCCAATGTTACGGTTGAGCCTAACCTCATCGGAATGAATGTAAGAGCACCTGCTACCGGAGCATGACCTTAGCGGGATGAGCACCTTGCAGCTAGCACAAAAAACCACATGATCAATTGTGCATGCATGACAATCCACGTCATCCTAACGTGTATGTAAGCATGCAACCATGTGAGTTTTCTGCAATAAGAACGTGTGTGAGATGTTTCAAAGAGCTGCTGGCTGGTTCCATCGGAAAAGGCCCTATGCCATCCAAGTGAAAAAAGACGGTGATAACTATGTAGAATTTGAGCGTGCTGTTGCTTGAGAGGGCCACTTGGTTTGCACAACAGCCATGTTGATTCACTCGCTTGCAGAGACGTACATGCGCACACGCGCGTGCGCGCGCGCGTGCGTGCGTGCATGCGTGCGTGCGTGCGTGCGTGCGTGCGTGCGTGCGTGCGTGGGTGCGTGCGTGCGTGCGTGCGTACGTGCGTGCGCGTGTGCGTGCATGCGTGTGTGGATGTGTGTGTGTGTGTGTGTGTGTGTGTGTGTGTGTGTGTGTGTGTGTGTGTGTGTGTGTGTGTGTGTGTGCGCGCGCGCGCGCGAGCGTGGGTGCGTGCGTGCGTGCGCGCGTGCGCGCGTGCGTGCGTGCGTGCGCGCGTGCGCGCGTGCGTGCGTGCGTGCGCGCGTGCGCGCGTGCGTGCGTGCGTGCGCGCGTGCGCGCGTGCGTGCGTGCGTGCGCGCGTGCGCGCGTGCGTGCGTGCATGCATGCGTGCGTGCATGCGTGCATGCGTGCGTACGTGCGTGCGTGTGTGTGTGTGTGTGTGTGTGTGTGTGTGTGTGTGTGTGTGTGTGTGTGTGTGTGTGTGTGCGCGCGCGCGCGCGTGGAGACCATTGAACAATAAAGAGTGTATTGGAAAGTCAACACTTGAGCACCAATGAAAAAACGACAGATGTCGGACCTGTGTGTGTGAATGGTCGAAAGTGTCGGGCTACCTTGAGGTTCAAACGCGGCATCGTTTGGATGCGTTTGCACAGAGTTACGACCATAACAACTTTGGGCAAGTTTAGGAAACTGACATTGCTGCGTGCGTCACCCGTCGTACGCCGCAGTAGGCATTTCTGTTGTGTGCCTGGTAGTTGTCATCTCCCTTTATATTTCAAAGCTGTTGAAGCTTATGAGACTGTGCGCGTCTCCCCTAGCCAAACTCCTTCTGTTCTCGCACTTGCGTTACATGCAAGTGTGTCACGTGACTGGACTGTGTTGCGAGGTTAGCCATAGCAAAGCTAGGAAGCTTCTATAAACTTTCTTTAGGCCACCGTGCATTGACAACTCAAACAAAACCAATATGGGAGGGGGGTCACAACTTCTATTCCTTTGCTCCCGTTTAAAAAGCACTGTGCTGGGAAGGATGTACAAACTGTGCTATTGACGGGGAGTCGTCTTCGATTTGCGACCATTCGCAATGCCCCATCACTGCTGCGTGGGCTACATACACATATCGGATGGTTATTCATCCCATGTTCAACGAACCATTTACATGGAAAAAGGACCAAGTTCATGTTAAGCCAAAGGCCTATGGAGTGCATAAGTGAAAGCATTGAGAAAGTCTACAAGAGACCAAATCAACACATATGCATCTAGGTGACCTGCGCAACCTCATGGATGAAAGCAACCTCATAGATTAAGGGAAATTTGAAAGAAAACAAATGAGAGAGAAAAAGAAGAAGAAGAAAACAGTTAAAATCCAAGTACATGGGTTTTCCTGGTTAAACTAGAATGGGAGATCTATCTCTTGATTCATGGTATCCCATCTACTCCCTTGTTTCCAGATAGATCCACGTGAAGCTATTCAAACACTGTTGTCAGCCTCCTTAAAGGAACTGAAAGGACGTATACAAAGAAGCTTGCTCACCGTGAATGATGGAAGAGTTGTGGAGAATGTTCAGAAAGATCATTGCTCCATCGCCTTCCTGAATGTACTTCATGAGCGAAAAACACTTAGCTCTCAACATGAAATCACCCATCACCTTCACTTCCATGTGGAGACACCCAAGCACCAAACGGCGTTGCTTAGTCTGCCTCTTGACTGATCGATGACGCCAATGGTGTTCCTTTCCATGAATGAAAGGCCATCCTCAGACGGCTTGGCCTTGCCATCATTTTCTTTCCAAGCATGCCCTCCTTCCGCATCACCTCATGGAAGCAATTTCATCGACTGACCCACCCTCGCAGCCATGCCTTCCACATCAATGGGGACCTGCGGAAGTTCCTTCAATGACTTGCCCACTCTCTGGGAGAAGCTTTGCACATCAACGTCAGGGAGCTCTCTGAGCTTGTTCCCCACCTTCTCTGAAATCCGTTGCATGTCCACCTGTGGCAGATCTTTGAGTGCCTTCCCAGCCTTCTCCGACATTCCTTGCACATCAAGCTGCGGCAACTCCTTCACCGACCTCCCGACCTTCTCGGAGATGCCTTGCACATCCACTTGCGGCAATTCGTCGAGCGACTTCCGGACCTTCTCCGACATACCTTGCACATCCACTTGCGGCAGCTCCTTCAGCGACTTCCCCACCTTCTCCGACATGCCCTTGAAGTCGACCGGGGGCAAATCTTTGAGAGAACTCCCCACCTTCTCCGACATCCCTTGAAAGTCGACTGGGGGCAGATCGTTGAGGGACTTGCCCACCTTCTCAGACAGGCCTTGCACGTCAACTCGGGGCAGTTCTTTTAGTGAATTCCCCACCTTCTCCGACATCCCTTGCAAGTCGACGGGGGGAAGATCTTTGAGGGAGTTCCCTACCCTCTCTGAAACACCCTTCAGGTCAACTGGAGGCAAATCTTTGAGCGAGTTCCCGACCTTCTCCGACATCCATTGAAAATCGACTGGGGGCAGATCTTTGAGGGACTTACCCACCTTCTCCGACATACCTTGCACATCCACCTGGGGCAGCTCCTTCAGCGACCCACCCACTTTCTCCGACAAGCCATGCAAGTCGACGGGCAGTTTCGGCAGGGCGCTCAACGACTCCCCCATCCGTTCCCTCATGTTCTGCACTTCGACGGGCGCACTGCTCTGGAGCCCACTCAGAGACTGTCCTACCCTCTCAGTCATGCCTTGCACGTCGATTGGCACTCTTGTCAAAGAAGTCAGAGAATCCCCAACCCTCTCCGACATGCCTGCCACGTCAACGGGAACCTTGGGAAGCTGTGGCATCTCTAGAGCGTGAGAATGCGGCGGCTGGAGCAGAAGGATTGCGGAGAGGCTGAGTGCCATCGCCGACGCCGCCGTCGGCGTGTGGGTCGGGTTTGAGGCGTGCGACTCCGTTGCTGGAAGAACTTCTTCCAATGCAGACCTCCTGGAAGAAGAGATAGAGGGAGAGGGAGAGACAGAAGGGGGAGGGTGGGGGGGGAGGGAGGGAGATGAGATGTAGCAGGCAAATGCAGCATCCATGGATCCATTGTCAGAATGACAGAGGCCCATTGCCTCAACCAGTGCAAGTGTCCTTCAACTTTTTGGCAAGGGCCAAAGCACAGGCGTTCTGCCCTTCGTCCAGCGGAAAAAGCTCCAGCCCATGACAAGCCGGAACTTTTCCAGCTGCCCATGAGACGCGCAAGATTACTAAGAGCAGGTTACGTGCAAGAAAGTCAATGATAGCCAAGTCAAACCAGTCAGCCAAGTCAAACCAGTCAGCCAAGTCAAACCAGTCAGCCAAGTCAAACCAGCCAGCCAAGTCAAACCAGCCAGCCAAAGTCAAACCACCCAGCGGGGAAACTTTCTCTCGCAAGGTTTGCAGGGTGGCACCATCCAAAAGACAAAGAGCTTGGCTTCAGTGACGACGAGCTAAGCACTGACAAGCCGCAACAGCCCAGAGCTCAAAAGAAAGTGGAGGGCGGTTGCCCTCCGCGCCAGGACATCGGCTACAGCTTTCAAGCTGTGCTTTCAAACAAAAATCTGCAAAACGTCCAACAGCGAGGGGGGGGGGGGGGGGGGGGGGGGAGGGGGAGGACCAGGCAGCCCTCCGCTAAGAAAACGTCTGCACCTTTCAAGCTGCGGAAAGCACTAGCCAATGTCTGAGTTTGCGAGCCTGCATGAAAACATTGACACCTAAGAAAGTGACATCCGCCGGACCCCAAAAAAGAAAGGAAAAACACCCAAGAAAGTCAGAACGGTGCACTTCTAACCCACCGGCTGGCTTATCTCAAGGATCTGGTGCATGGTCCCAAGCAAGCAGAGAAACTATCCAGCCAAGCGAAGAAGCTATCCAGCCAAGAAGAGAAGCTATCCAGCCAAGCAAAGAAGCTATCCAGTCAAGCAGAGAAGCTATCCAGCCAAGCAAAGAAGCTATCCAGTCAAGCAGAGAAGCTATCCAGCCAAGCAGAGAAGCTATCCAGCCAAGCAGAGAAGCTATCCAGCCAAGCAGAGAAGCTATCCAGCCAAGCAAAAAAGCTATCCAGCCAAGCAAAGAAGCTCTCCAGCCAAGAAGAGAAGCTATCCAACCCAGAAAAGAAGCTCTCTAGCCAAGCAGGGCAGCTGGTCATCCAGTTTGGACGCCTAGCTTTAGCAGTGACATATGCTCCTGCTGCGTTCCGTAGGGCAAGCCAGCAAGAGCAAAATGGGGCCTGCGGAGGAGCAAGGCCCTCTTCAGTAGAAAGAAGCCTGCTGCTGCAGAGATCAGGGGTCCGCTGGAAGCTTTGTGGCCTTCCACAATGCCACAATGCCAATGACATAGCCGAGAACATTGATGGAGAAAACAAGAAGTGAAAAATCTAACACCACGACTGATAGGCAGATTGGTGGGCAGGGAAGGAGACTAGGGGAGAGCTCATGAAGGAAAATCCCTGCTTCTTGACTGAGTCAAGTTGAGTCATGCTGGTGAAGAACCAAACTGCAGCAGCAACAGCAGCAGCGGCTGTTGCCGCAGCAGCAGCAGCAGCAGCAGCAGCAGCTAAGCCCCTCCAAGCGAGAGTGCTCTCACGAGAATTATCGATTGCGAATCGAGCGGCCCGAGAGACGTCTCGTGACGGTCTCGACCGACTTCAAATCGATCGAGACCCAAAGAACTCGCTCTTATACGTGCAAAAGTCGGAAGATTCTTGAGGTACGTCGGGTTCTATTCGAATATCAATTTTTATCGGCTGACGTGGTCATGGTGTGTTTGTCGCGAGATGATGCCACGGATTATCGATCGACGGACACCGCCAGTCGATATCATGCACTTAATCCGGTCAAGAAGTGCAAAAACCCACGATTGATGGAAGAAACGCGATTTCTCCAGCGGACAAATAAAGTGTTCCGTCGTCAAGAAAATCATTTCTTTCCTTTCCTGCAAACCCCTCCGGAGTTCCCTCATTTGCGAGCACACGTAACCTTCTGCATCGTGAGCGGCCAAGAAAAAACACTTGTATGCTATACGGAGAACTTTCAGCGAACTGTAAATTCGACTCCTGACTTGTTTTCGCTCCCGCCGTCTTGACCGAGGCCTACTCGCTCTCGCGTCGGACAAGATCGAGAGGCGGTCTCGCCAGCGAAATCATCGAACGAGACCAACTCTCGCGTCGCCGAGACTGATACTCGCCGATGGAGGGGCTTAGCAGCAGCAGCAGCAGCAG
>SZWC01013319.1:27637-38838 GCA_023375785.1 Penium margaritaceum | reverse complement strand
AACCTTCTGCATCGTGAGCGGCCAAGAAAAAACACTTGTATGCTATACGGAGAACTTTCAGCGAACTGTAAATTCGACTCCTGACTTGTTTTCGCTCCCGCCGTCTTGACCGAGGCCTACTCGCTCTCGCGTCGGACAAGATCGAGAGGCGGTCTCGCCAGCGAAATCATCGAACGAGACCAACTCTCGCGTCGCCGAGACTGATACTCGCCGATGGAGGGGCTTAGCAGCAGCAGCAGCAGCAGCAGCAGCAGTAGCATCAGCAGCAGCAGCAGCAGCAGCCGTAGGAGAAGAATCAGTATGCAGCGTGTAGCAGACATCCGTGCATTCCACGTGTTTGCCCAGGGCACTGATCCAGGTTGCTTTGGTGAATGCCATGTCTTGGCATGTGGCTGGGACATGGCATGGCACTCACAAATTCTTGGCACACGGAATTCAAAGACAACAACATGACCACACAAAGCTAGGTCGACAGAACGGGCCGCCAGCTGGACCAAACGAACACTTGTCAAACAAGTCGTATGCGGCTGACCAGGTCGAACGTGGGATGGGCTGGTCTAACCAGTGGGAACTAAAATGCTCTGCAAAGCACTCGGATTCATACCTTGTTTCTAGGCGATGTTCAAAGAGTCTGAGAAAACATTTCCTAAGATTCTGCAAGACGTCCAAAAGGGAAACCATCATCGTGAAGCCCTCGGGACTGGTGGCCACATGCCATGTCGTGACTCTCGGTTACAATGACAATGACAGTGCACGTCTTGACACAACATGGCTTGGGACCACCAAGTGGTACCTGGCGTCGCGGCTGCACGAGTTGCTGCGGCGGATGCGGATGCCATTGCTGCCACTGCTGATGCCGCCCGAACCGCCACTTTCAATGCCGCTGCTGATGGTCGTGGTGGTGTTTGTGCAGCTTGTGCTGCTGTTGGCGGTCGATATCCTTTTCCCGCGACCAAAAAGTGCTGATTTCCACGGAAGCCGTCTGCTCAAGTTAGATTCGGACGTCTGCAGGTACGCCAGACGGCCGAAGTTTGTCGACGATGCGGAGGCAACAGTCAGAGCCATCATTCTGGTCGGCCGCGAAAAAAAAAATCTCGGCGAAGGACTAGCGTGCAGAGGGCTGCGAATCTGGCCAATCTTGTCTCGTCGTTGCCACTAATCCAAAGTTGTCGGCCAGACTAGCCGGCTGCTTCGGCTGGATGCGTATCATAGAGGCAGCACGAAACTTCTGGGAAGGCAGCATGTAAGCCATTCCCTTGGCTTGCCTCACCACCCCTGGCGTCGCTACTTGATGTCGCGGCGCATTGCCTTCTGCCCCCAACATATGGGCGCGAATGCTCACCACAATCACAGAGCGATAAGGTGGGAAGCCGGAGCTGATCGAGGTCCATTAGTCTGTTTTCGCCCCTTCATCTTAAGCTACTATGGCGAAGGGAAAAGGCTACCTTACAAATAAACAAAATTAAGGGGGGACCTGGATTCACAAACAATTACATAACAGGAAGAAACAATAAAAATCTTTAAAAAAAAATAATATGATATTTATCATAAATACACCCTCACGTTTCACCAAGTATATTTCCATCTTTATCCGACACCTAAGTTAACAAGTTCACAGTATCATAAGCAAAGAATTTACATGGTTTAAACCTAAACAAAAACCAGGTTAAAAAAAATAGTAAAAAACTATTTTTTAATAAACTTTTCAACACAATTTACGCAAAATAACAGTTACATTCCCCAATTACAACAAAAACATGTACAATTCCAAAAAGTGAAATTACGACCTATAACTTGAAAATTTGACACAAAGATGCTCCCATAATATCATTTTCAAATAATTTATTGCATTATCTAACTACTTTGGTCACTATGCCATGCTTTGAATACCCTACCAACCAATTTTCTCATGAGGTCACACCACTTGGTGTAATGAGAACTACGTTTCGCTCTTCATTTTCCAACCACAATAATAAACAATTGGCTTGGTTTGCATCAGCTGTATAATTTATCTATGAATTATGTGTCCAAATGACAAAAATCCATTTCTAAGGAGGCAATGCATGAATAGTTGCATGGTTTACAAATGAATGCATCCATTATGTTTTTTTACACTCGCTACCCAAGAAATCTCCCTCTTTAAAGGAGTTCTTCTGCACAAAAGAGTAACACTACCAACCTGTAGGTGACAGTTCATGACACACAAGGTATTCAAATCAACATTAAGATTGTCACTGAACCCCTTAGAGAAGTTAGCATTATGAAGTGGTTTTTCGTCCTTTTGTGGCCTTAAGTGTGTATGAAGAGCAAGTATGTATGTTTTAGGTCAAAATAATATACCTTGCACTTATTAATGATGGAACAAATTCATTCTCAACCAATTTGAGGTGAAGCCCGATTGGGGACTTCGTATATCTCACAAGACCAAATGTTCATTCTAAGCACACCATTTTTAACTGATGAATGCCATATCTACCTAAGTCATCACCACTATCCCCCGCACAACTGAAAGAATCCCTCCTTAAAATGTTTCTAGAGCGATCCATTTAATGAAAAGTCTAAAAAGGTCCACAAGCACAGCATGAGGAAAAAAGTCAGGCCTTGCAGCAAACAACCGTCTAAAATCTCCAAAACCCAACAACAATGATCCTCAATTTAAGGCTAAGTGGCAAACCAACACTGAGCATCATCACTAAAATCCCTTCTCCAATTTTCCCAAAGCTAGCTCCCTCACACCTCCACTAATCGCCAGTGTCCTCGTTGAAATGCTTGAAATGGTAATATTTCCAATAAAAACAACGTGACAACTTTAAATGGGCGTTTGAAATAAGATAAGTGTGCCATTGTGTGCGAATTCTATCACTTCATATTGTGTACATGAAACATTTCACAAATTTCTAGTAAGTCCAATAAATAAAGACGAGGAATTTTTTATTTTATGGAACACTTCGTGTGAGCGCGCCGAGTCATGTCGATCTTAAAGATGTTCTATGAAACCCATTTTCACATCTACCGATGACATGTGTTTGGTCATGTGATACATGTACTTAAGTTGACATCATTAGTTGAAGACACGTACCAACTTCATTAAAATCTCAATTATTTTATGCTATCTTTCAAAACCCTTTTCTTGTTCTATTGTGGCCATGCTTAATGAAATGTACATATTTCAAACCCATGCATCCCTTGTGGATGAAACGCATACCATATATATTCACAAGTAACATGAACTGAAATGATTGAAAAAACTGGGGATCCTTTAAACAAAGAATTCAAAATCAAACCTTTACAAGTGTATTCATCATAAGTCATCTTTCAATGATTATATCATCCCTTAACCTTTTGAATTCCTTCATAAGAGTCTCATTACGTACTTTCATTGGAACATCTACAACCCAGTTTCAAACTTTGCTATGCATGAATTACTAAAGGGATGATAATATACATGATGCGAGGGAAAAAGCAACCAAGACACAAAACATATGATTATACAATCTTTAAGCTTGAAACATTGTTAGTGCGACACAAATGGTATACACATAGCATTATAGAAAGACATTAGGCTCCATCACCAAATGGACTTAAAGTATTTTTTCCCTTAAGGAACTCACACTTATTAAATAGGTTTATGATAAGGATGAGTTTAGGTCTCTGACATGTGGAAATTAGAACCCGAAATCTTTGAATAATGGCAAAAGGCAAAGGTCTTGAATATGTTGAAACATTATAAATGGATTTTTGAGTGGCCAATTAAATCCTAATTTTAATATTTTTATGATATGAATGGTTTATCTATCTTTTCTCTGTATCATGAATCCACCTTTCTCAATACTTGTGCATGTGATGTGTTCATTTACATAGACAAATGAGTAGGGAATCTGGAGAATGCCTATAAATCCAAAATCAATGTATCATTGAAGATGTGAATTGTAATGTTATACAATAATCCTTCTTATTCTTCTTAATTCCACATAAAGCAAAAACCAATGCATAGTAATGCCTGCTTATGCATGTCACAAGGAGAAGCATATGGGTGTTATGAAGAAGGCATGCACAAAACACGAATTATAAATAACAACTAATCATTGGAAATTTGAATCCAAATAGATAACCAATATCCAAGTATTTTTATTTCAATAAAAATTCATTGTCGAATAATTTTATTAAATCAATGAATTGGACGTTGTGTAAGGTTCTTTAAACTGAATTTGTTTATGCTTCCTTTGAAATTTTATGTTGTTCCCCATAATTCTTACCGTCATAGAATTCTTCTTCATAAACAAATGTATCTTAACTGTAATTTACACTTATTTCAAATTTTTGGTATGATGAGGAAAAAGTGTGGAAAGTAGTTTCATTTTTTGAAATTGCATGGTTCCATAATTTGGAGTAATCTTGTGATGCCCTGGAAATGTCGATTTAAAAACAAATACATGCCTATCCATTTTACCCCAGTAAGAAATAATCTAAAATTCTAATGGTAGGTTGCATGAATCAGAAAAGAAAATAGAAAATGAAATCTTGAACTACATAAAATCCTTCAGTAAATTTAGAAATTGATGAAAGATCTTGCACGTATAGCCTTAAAATAGAAAAAATTGTTTGAAAATTCATTCATAATCAGAAAAAGGATAACTTATGGATACTATTATTCAAATACACACTGGTCATCTTGTGCACACATAGTACATTAACATATGATCATTTTGCGTCTTGATGTGGTGAATTCTAATACGTTTCATTTATTTCTAGAAAGACGCATTTGCTTGTGTGTATTGGAAAACATGAATTTTCGAAGGAGAAAATCATAGAAATACTTTGAAAAATCTCCATAGATCACATTTTGAAGAGTAGTTATTGTGTTTCTTAAACTATTTCCATTTAGCTAGTATAATTTCTTTTCCTTATGATGTATATGATGTAAGTTTGAACAAGACATTCTAAAGAATCGCAAAAATACCGCTTAATATATATTGTACATCATTTGATTATTCACGTATGCAGGATGAACTTTCTCGTCCTCGCCTCAAACATGCAAATACTGAAAGTGGTTGTATCAAAGATTGCAGTTTGCGGTTGATGTTTTTCAAGTCGGACGTGTAGTTACCAAACAAATTGTGCAGAACAAATATGTTTGTTTTGTCAATTTTTACATGCTACAAATGTTAACACCCCCATACAATGGGTGTGTATAAGGACGTTATGGACATTAAAAGGTGCAAATGTATGAAGGAAAGATATCGGAGAGTGTATTGGTTGGATCATTAATCCAATGAATTTTCGTATCTTGTAAAGTTAAATTCATGAAATATTTAAAGTGTATTTTTACTTTTCTCCCTGTTCAACATCCACGTATACTTATATTATTTACTCGAGCGGTTTTATTGCGTTTTGGGCATCAATTACTCCCCCTCAAGTTGTTTGTGTGTAAGGAGGATGTAATGGAGAGTAGTGGAGATTTATGCATTTTGATGCAATTTTATGTTCTATGTACATAAGGTGTTGGACAAAACTCGTATTTTTTGTATAAGAGAAAAATGTGAATATAAACTTGACAAACTTTGCATATTCATGCGGAATTACAAGATCCTCTAATCCCCATGTTGGAAGTGTAATGGAGATTATGTCATGGGGTTATGTATTTTGATTATCTTTCTTTATCTTTGCAAATAGGATAAGGAAAAAAATTTCTTCCCTTGTATCAAATTTATATCAATATAGCCTCTACCAATACTCTCCTTGGTTTTCTTGTGGAATGGTCCAATGTAACCTTGTCCGAAAGATATGAGTGTAGTTTAGGGATGTATCGAACACTTTCTATGTTCTTCTATAATTCTTAGACAAAGAGTATTAAGATATGCACGAATTTTTCTTTTCATTCTGTTATATCAAGTTCAATATTGACTCACCTTATGCACTAAGGGAGTTTAAGGGATGAGCTCAACATCTTGCCCACTAAAGTTGTGGGTACAATGGGTGTATTCTCGAGTGTAACGAGCAATTTCTATTTCAAGGCACTTGTGCATCCAATAAAAAAGAAAATTGAAAAATACACAATTGTGTTTTATTTGTGTAAAAGCTACATATCTCAAAAGACTATCCCTATACTCAAGAGGAGTTTGGGGGGGAGTGGTGGCTCAACATCTAGCCCTACGAAATGTGCGTGTTTTGGGGGGAGGGAACATGTATTCAAGAGTTTTTTGGGGATTATTATAATTCTTTCGTGTATTTTGAAAAACATATTATATGAAGACATAAACAAGTATGTTTCTCCTTTGTGTAATAGCTACGCATCACCATTCGTTTTGCCAATGAACTCATGGCCCGGTGCGGGAGCGGGCGTGGAAGTCGGGAGTACATTATGCCAGTGTTTGTGAGATTGTATCGTGGGCGATGTGTTTTCATCAAATTGTAAATTAATTAGAGATAAATGATTGAAAAAGCACACTAAGTATTTTGGTGTTTGTACCTATTGCACGTTTCAATAGAATCCCCATCTTCATTGGAGGGGTGTTAGGTTTGGGGGAGGGACCGTTTGATGTTTTCCCCCTCTTGAATGTTGCAAGTGTATTTGCAGGATGTATAAGAAATTGTATTGAGTGGTTTATTTTTCAATTAATTATGTATCTAAAAGCAAAATATCTGAAAAATCACAAAGTTTTTTTTGTTTTTGTACCAACTTCACTTACTCATTCAGTCCCTTAATAGACTCCAGAAGTAATAGGGAAGAGTCTTAACATTCACCCACTTCCACCTCTACATCGTCCTCACAACTAAACACTCCTTAATATGAAGGGGACATGATATTGTCCTTATGGATAATCATCATGATGAACTCATAAGGTTCGAGTCAGTGTTGAAAATTAATGTAAGTTCATCAATCACTGATAGTAGAGAGTATAATCACCACAATTTTTTTAAGAAATGAGAAAAAGAATACAACAAGAATATTTACCCCAACATTTTACTAAGAGATCATCTGGTAACCATGAAGATGTTGCTGAATTTTTACTTTATTGATGTATTTTACAGAAATTCAAATGTGGAAATTATGTTTTTTTCTAAACATGTCTCCACTTTTTGAGAACTTGAAGAATGGTATTCTAAGTGTTTTCTCCTAACTTATTTCAATTTTAAGTAAGATATAGCTTTTATTTCATAGATTATTTAGGTGGTGCATTAAAAATTCACAATTATCAGTAACTCTCAAAGAGTTTAATATGTAGAAATAATGCATAATGAATAAAAATTAGAAAATGCATATGTGATTTGTACGCTTATGTTCAAAGTCTTGTTGTAAGTAGTGCGTCAGAGACGCTTGTTTAAAAAAGAAATCCCAAAAGAACCAAAATTAACTTTTAAGATAGTGGATCATCAAATCATCATCGATGGTGAGGTCTTCATACATTTCTTATCATGGCAACCACCAGTCAAGTTTTGTGCCCATTACAATAAGTGCAAACACTCAACCTAAGGACTATAAATGACAAAAATTTTATAAGTAGTTGGTTTTCACTATAAAAAGGATCTAGGCGCATGTGTGCTTTTGAAAAAACAAAAATTTCAAAATAACCGTTCTTTTCTATATAGGGAAACATGATTGCATTTTAGATTACTTGGAAATGGCAAACACCACTTCATCGAACGTGTGTTCAAGCAATGCAAAACATAGTGGTTTTACTATTTCATTTCTTCTTGGATGGTTTGATGATGTGTATTTATGGGTACTTCATCCTTATAACTCGTTTATTTTTCTTGATTTGGTAAATAATCATATTGGACGGGAAAACAATTAGAAATTTACGAATGAAGAATGCGTGTTTGTTATCAAATATTTGTGTCGCTAAAGTTTTGAAACTCAAAAAGACATTACATTAGAGTTAAAATTCCATGAACTTCATGGCTATGTTGTTGAATAGGGAAGAGTGAAGGGGAGGGAGAGAGGATGGAGGAGAACGGAGGAGGCGGGAGGCGGGTGGAGGCAGGAGTTAGCCGCGAGGCCAACTGTCCCTCTCAAGAGCTGTGAGGGGGAGAGGCTCTCGAGAGCTATGAGAGGGGAGGGGCTCTCGAGAACTGTGAGGGGGGAGCGAGGCGTTTACGACTTAGCACAAGAGCGAATCGAGGCAAGAGCAGCGAAAATGTTTTCTTAGAAAGAATGAGTGAAACGAGGGCGAGGACCGCCCCCTACCGGGTCGCCCTCGCCTAGTAGGTGATGTGAGCACACTGGGGCATGTTGCGTGGCGCAACATGCTCGAGTAAGGGCATCTAGATGCCCATGCGAGTGGCGAGAGGGGGCCATTCGCCCCCTCCTCAAAAGGGAGCAAAAGGCCCTCTCTTTTGGTGCGAGTGTACCACCAGGCTAGTGTGCAGGTCAGGGGACGAGCGTTGGCTCCCAACAACTAGAGTTATAAGGGGCACAGGCGCAAGAGTCAAACTGGTAAGACAAAACCCGGCTAGCAGGAGAGGCAAAGGTTAGGACTAAGCTAGACACTCTAGCACAGGTAGCAAAAAACGTTTGCTACTATAACACGATAGCGCAAGCAACGGTGGATGTCCCAAGCAGAAAGCTTGAACATCACACCACAAGCCCCAAGGGGAATAACGGAGCATGCTGTTGCGGAGATGGAGACTCAGGACGCCGGGGGGGGTCATCTCGTCAAGAAGACCTCTCTAGAAGCGCACATCCACAGCACCAGAAGGATGCGGCCGCAACACCCGGCCAGACGAACCCACGCGAAGCACACCACCAATAGCGCCCGTCCAGAAGCTCCTACACCAGGAGCGCCCCACCAGAAGCACACAACCAAAGTACCCCGCCAGCTGCACCCAGCTTGAAGCACCCAACAAAACGCACCCAGCCGACACACGCGGCCGAGAGCGCCATGTGGCCACGAGTGGCGGTCCCAAAGTTCGCAGCGAGGACGGGGAGAGGGCCAGAGGAGAGAATCAAGGACCTGCATCCCACTATCCAGGGGCACACGGCAACGGAGACACCGACAGGACACGAGAGGGGGTAGGGGAAGGAGTGTGAAGGAGAATATACAGAGACGGATGGGAGACATCACGCCGGCGATGAGGGACATCGGATGTAAAGGAGCCTGCAAGAGACGCACACACAAAGAGAAGTGTATAGCACGGGAAGGAGCGGAGATGTAGCCCACAAGCGGTCATGGAGCAGAGGACCAAGCAACGTAGGTACATGGAGGGGGGAACAGAGAAAAGGAAACAACAGTCTTAGGCAAGCGAGGGCAGGGTCCAAAGACCAATAGAAGTGATACTCGAAGTGAAGGCAGGCTGATGGAGAGCCTTCGTGAGGAAGTTCGCGAGCTGAAACTCAGCGGAGATGAAGTGGAGAGAGACATCGCCTGCCGCGACAACGTCGCGCACGTAGTGGTGCTCAACATTGATATGCTTGGTACGATGGTGAAGCGCACTAGCGTCCCTGGCGATGGAAAACCCACTCTCACTGGCCGTATGGAGAGGCACGGCAGGGGTGGGGAGGCGAAGCTCGCCGAGGAGGTGACGAAGCCACATTGCCTCGACGGCAGAACCACCCAAGGCCATGTACTCGGCCTCTCCAGTGCTGCGGGTAACACAGTCCTGCTTCCCGCTACGCCGGGAGATGGCGGCGGGGCCGAGGAGGAAGATGAAGCCGCTGCGGCTGCGAGCATCGGAATCGCGGGCATAGTCACTGTCGGGGTAGCCCGCCAGGAGAGGCATGTCCGACCAGGCCGGAAAGATGAGGCTTGCACGTGCAGACCCGATGACGTAGCAAAGGACGTATGCGGCTGCCTGGAGGTGAGCCGTGCGAGGCTTGTGGGCATACTAGGCCAGAACGTTCACCGCGTAGGCGATGTCAGGGTGAGTGGTGCCAGCGAGGTACATGAGCGCGCCAATGATGGATTGAAATGTGACGGTGGACTCCAGTGCACCCGACTCCGAGTCGTGGGCCACACGAAGGGCGAGCTGAGTACCCAGCGGCATGGGGGAGGAGGCAGTAGGGAGAGGGAAAGAGAGGTCGACGACTGAAGCGAAGCGGTCCGCAAGAGTCTGGACATAGCGCTCCTGATGGATCAACAGGCAGCCAGAAGGGCGATCGATCTGCATCCCCAAGAACATGGCCGCAAGGCCAAGGTCCTTCATGCGGTACGCCAAGAAGAGGAGATCCTTCTCCGCGGAAATGGCGGAGGAGGAAGGAGAAGTGATGAGGAGGTCATCTTCATACACCAGAATGAAGGCGGGGACGAGGCTCGTGCCCCCAACAAAGAGGGAGGGGTCGGACTGGCTAGGGCAGAAACCGCCACGGACGAGGGTGGACGAGAGCTTTTTGTTCCAACAACGAGGGGACTGGCGGAGACCATATTGCGCACGACGAAGGCAGTAGACTCGTCCAGTACCATCGGAGAAGCCAAGAGGCTGGACCATGTATAACTCCTCCTCAAGACGACCGTGGAGAAACGCGTTGTTCACGTCCATCTGGTGAAGGTCCCACTGAAAGTGGGCCGCGAGGCTGATTACGACGCGACTCATTGTAAAGCGGCCGACAAGGGCGTAGGTGTCGGCGAAGTCTATGCCAGGGATTTGAGAATAGCCCTTGGCAGTGAGGTGGGCCTTGTACCGGTTGAGGGCACCCGAGGTAGTGAACGTCTTGCGAAGAACCCACTTGGCCTTGATGGCCGTGCGACAAGAAGGGAGGTCAGCGAGTTCAAGCACACCATGTTTAGCGAGGGCGGCGAGCTCCGCGACACAGGCAGTGTGCCAGGCAGCAGCGTCTGGGCGAGCAAGGGCGTCTGCAAAAGTGAGGGGATCGGATTCGTCAAGGGGAGAGGGAGAGGGGGAAGCAGGCAGGACAAACGTGACCGCGGGAGCACGCGCAACAAACGCTGGTGCGCAGATGAAGCGATGGTCAGTGCAGACATCGAGCGCCTGACAGAACTCGAGATTAAAGAAATGGCGACCGTGAGCATGACTCAGATGGAAGGTGTAAGGCAACAGAGGGCGAGGCGGAGGGCGAGGTGGAGGGTGCACAACAACGGGGGGGTGCAGAGGCGAGGAGGGAAAGGCGGGGGCAAGGACTGCCGTGGAGGGAGGAAGGGCGGGCGAGGGGGGAGGAGGGGGAGACGGAGGGGCGGCAAACGAGGAGGCAGAAGGAGGAGGAGGGGATATGAGCGGGGGAGAGATGGGGGACAAGACGACGACAA
>SZWC01013317.1:21693-32830 GCA_023375785.1 Penium margaritaceum | reverse complement strand
TAATGTCACTAAGTGTGGTAAACTTTGACAACTCACAACACGAGTCACAAATGGTCAGGGTGGAAGGTAATGGTTTGTGAATACTAGTTATCTACTAGCAAGTACAAATACCTTCAATATGTAGTGGCACAATGTGGCTTCAATGCATAGTGACCACCAAAAGTATGCATATGTGACTGACCATGACGAAAGAATTTCACTTCATGTGGTCAACGTTGAAAACCCATGACACGAGTCACAAATGGTCAGCGGGGGAAACAATGGATTGGGAACACCACGTATCACATAGCAAGCACAAGGGTCTTCAATACGTTGTGGCACGGTGTGGGGACCATGCACAATGACCAACCAAAGTAGGCATATGTCACTGACCATGACCAAATAATGTCAAGAAGTATGGTAATCTTTGACAACTCACAACACGAGTCACAAATGGTCAGGGTGGAAGGTAATGGTTTGTGAATACTAGTTATCTACTAGCAAGTACAAATACCTTCAATATGTAGTGGCACAATGTGGCTTCAATGCACAGTGACCAACCAAAGTATGCATATGTCACTTAAAATGACAAAAGAATTTCACTTCATGTGGTCAACATTGAAAACGCAGAACACGAGTCACTAAGGGTGATACCGTGTCCAAAATCCTGAGTCTACCTTTGGGCTTGGACTTGCGAGTCCGAGTCCAGCCCTGCACTTGGACTTGCAAGTCCGAGTCCAGGACTTGCGTGTCAAGGACTGGCGAGTCTAATGGCACTTGGACTCGCGAGTCTTGGACTAGAACACAGCAATGTTGGAGCTTTTGCCCCATTCTTTCTTCCATGCATGCATTCTATTGCCATGTTTCATCCATTTATGTCCTGTTCTAGGTCAGATTTCCTCATAACGCGATGCCATCTATTGCGTTTGTGGGCAAATTTAGAACATCGTGGACTCAAGACCAAACTTGCGACTCCGAGTCCAGGCTCAATGACAGACTCGGACTTGCGAGTCCGAGTCTGGACTCGGAATCCCGATGCTGTCAAGCCGGGTCTCCTAGACTTGGTATCACCCTTACGAGTCACAAATGGTCAGAGGGAAAAACAATGGGTTGGGAACACTAGTTATCAACTAGGAAGTACAAAGACCTTCAACAAGCAGTGGCACGGTTTGGCTAGCGTGCACAGTGACCAACCAAATGATGCATTCGTCACTGACTACGCCCGAATAAATCCACTATGTGTGGTCAACATTGACAACTCATAACACGAGTCACAAATGGTCAGAGGGAGATACAATGGTTTGGGAAGCCTATGTATTGACTAGAAAGGACAAAGAACTTCAATGCGTAGTGGCACGGTGTGGCTAATATACACACCAAACAACCAAACTAGGCATATGTCACTGATCATGACCACGGAATTTCAATATGGGTGGTCAACATTGACCAACCATAACACGAGTCACAAACGGGCATGACAGGAAAATTTGCTATGGGAGTATCGGTTCTGAACTACCAAGTACAACGACCTTCAGTCAGTAGTAGCACGGTGTGGCTACCATGCACAATGACCGACCAAAGTAGGCATATGTACTGCCTTTGACCAAAGAAATCCGCTGTGTGTGGTCAACGTTGACAACTCATAATAGGAGTCACAAATGGTCAGAGGGGGGAACAATGGTTTGGGAACACCAAGTATCACATAGCAAGCACAAGGGGCTTCAATACGTTGTGGCACCGTGTGGAGACCATGCACGATGACCAACCAAAGTAGGCCTATGTCACTGACCATGACCAAGTAATGTCGCTAATTGTGGTAAGCTCTGACAACTCACAACACGAGTCACAAATGGTCAGGGTGGAAGGTAATGGTTTGTGAATACTGGTTATCTACTACCAAGTACAAAGACCTTCAATGTGTAGTGGCACAATGTGGCTTCAATGCACAGTGAGCAACCAAAGTATGCCTATGTAACTAACCATGACGAACAAATCTCACTTCATGTGGTCAACGATGAAAACGCATAACACAAGTCACAAATGGTCAGAGGGAAAAACAATGGATTGAGAAGCCCATGTATTGGCTAGAAAGGACAAAAAACTTCAATACGTAGTGGCACGGTGTGGCTAATATGCACACCAAACAACCAAACTAGGCATATGTCACTGATCATGACCACATAATTTCAATATGGGTGGTCAACACTGACCAACCATAACACGAGTCACAAACGGTCAGGACAGGAAATAATGCTATGGGAATATCGGTTCTCAACTACCAAGTACAACGACCTTCATTTAGTAGTAGCACGGTGTGGCTACCATGTACAATGACCGACCAAATCAGGCATATGTATTGCCGTTGACCAAAGAAACCAGCTGTGTGTGGTCAACGTTGACAACTCATGATACGAGTCAGAAATGGTCTGAGGGGGAAACAATGGGTTGGGAACACCACGTATGACATGGCAAGCACAAGGGGCTTCAATACGTTGTGGCACGGTGTGGAGACCATGCACGATGACCAACCAAAGTACACATATGTCACTCACCATGACGAAATAGTGTCACTAAGTGTGGTTAACTTTGACAACTCACAACACAAGTCACGAATGGTCAGGGTGGAAGGTAATGGTTTGTGAATACTAGTTATGTACAAGCAAGTACAAATACCTTCAATATGTAGTGGCACAATGTAGCTTCAATGCACAGTGACCAACCAAAGTATGCATATGTCACTTAACATGACGAAAGAATTTCACTTCATGTGGTCAACGTTGGAAACGCATAATACGCGTCACTAAGGGTGATACCGAGTCCAAAATCGAGAGTCTAGCTTTGGACTCGGACTTGCGAGTCCGAGTCGAGTCCTCAACTTGGACTTGCAAGTCCGAGTCCAGGAATCTCGAGTCCAGGACTCGCGAGTCTAATAACACTTGGACTCGCGAGTCATGGACTACAACACAGCAATGTTTGAGCTTTTGCCCCATTCTTTCTTCCATGCATGCATTCCATTGCCATGTTTCATCCATTTATGTCCTGTTATAGGTCAGGTTTCTCCATGACGCGATGCCACCTATTGCGTTTGTGGGAAAATTTAGAACGTCGTGGACTCAAGACCAGACTTGCGAGTCTGAGTCTAGGCTTAATGGCAGACTCGGACTTGCGAGTCCGAGCCTAGACTCAGATTCCTGATTTTGTCAAGCCGAGTCTCCTAGACTTGGTATCACCCTTACGAGCTCAAATGGTCAGAGGGGAAAACAATGGATTGGGAACACTAGTTATCAACTAGGAAGTACAAGGACCTTCAACAAGCAGTGGCACGGTATGGCTAGCGTGCACAGTGACCAACCAAAGGATGCATACGTAACTAACTACGACCGAATAAGTCCACAATGTGTGGTAAACTTTGACAACTCAAAACACGAGTCACAAATGGTCAGGGTGGAAGGTAATGGTTTGTGAATACTAGTTTTCTACTAGCAAGTACAAATACCTTCAATATGTAGTGGCACAATGTGGCTTCAATGCACAGTGACCAACCAAAGTATGCATATGTCACTCAACATGACGATAGAATTTCACTTCATGTGGTCAACGTTGAAATCGAATAACACGCGTCACAGATGGTCAGAGGGGAAAACAATGGGTTGGGAACGCTAGTTATCAACTAGGAACTACCAAGACCTTCAACAAGCAGTGGCACGGTATTGTCAAATATAATCTCGAAGATCGCTTCAAGGGGTGCAGCCACTGAGGAAATAAAGAGTGACAATGCAGGTTCATCTCCGGAGTCAGAATATCAACACCCGAACGGTCCTACGACCGACAAGCTGTACGAGCCTCGCCAAGACCAAAACCAACGGCCACATACCACAACGGCCCAGGCGAAACGCACCTGTGGAGATCGTACCCGCAGTCACCACTCCCCTATGCGTACGGCTAGCAAAGCCGAATCGTGGTCTCGATGCGCTCCCTAATCTTGCACTTGCCCGGGCCGATATCTGTGTGCTCGCTCGACGAAGCGCGCTAGGCTAGACCTTTCCTTCTTGTATTGATTGTACTACATTCTATGATCAGTCCATTGGATTCCCATCAGGCTCGCCCTTTGGGCCGCCTCCAGTCTCTCCTGCCTTCCATTCTCAGCACAGCGCTCGTGCTCTTGCACTGCGCCCTCTCACTTCTACTAAACGTCACTCATACGTCACCAACGCCGGCACCTTCAAGGAAGCTTTTGGCCTTCCCTCAAGGTGCTGCGTCCACTCCCTTCTTGCAAAGATCTCAGCGCTCGCATCTTTGGTTTCCCGCTCAGGCCTTTCCCTTAACATCCTTCATCGTCTTCCGGTTCCACTTGTTGTCTTATTGCCGCTTCCACTTTGCTTCTGCTCGTGCTCTCACGCACCATTGAAACGCTCGTCTCTCCGACCGCATCCACTCTGCGGCAGCACTTGCAATCTTCTGACATGGTATCAGAGCTCAAGTAATATCCCTTGCTCCATCGTGCTCGCCTATATCAGCCGCATTCACTCCTGTCAAAATCCTCCGCCTTGAAGATCTGTGGTCGTCAGAAGAACTGCGGTGGCAGCGCTTCTTCTGACTAAGGTGTTGTGGCAGCACCACAGCACTTCCTCCTGGTAAAATTGCACGCACGAGGTTCTGCCCCTGCGCCCACTCCATCAGCAAGCAATTTCCGCTGATTCATCATCTCCGCCATCATTACACGAGGTTCTGTCCCTTTACCCAGTCTCACTTTCTCGCTGAGCAGCGTCTCCATAGTCAAAGCACATCAACATCCTGGTATCCCTTTATTTTTCTCAAGAGCTATCAGCACACTCTCATCGCCACAGCAGAATATCATCAACCATCTCCACCTACCCATTCTTTGCATTGTCTCATCGTCAACTCCATCATGGCATCCTCTCTCACTATGTCTGGTCTTCCCAAGCTCACTGTAAAGCCGGATGGTACTAGCAACTACAAGCTGTGGAGCTACTCAGTGTCCCTTTTCTTTGGAATACAAAAGGTCAAGGGAGTCACCCTCGGCCATCTGATCACCAACTCGGACACTGGAATAGAACCACCTGACGTCATCTCCTCCTCCTCAACTGCAACTGCATCAACCACTCCCGGTGGAGACCCCTCCGGTGGATCTCTATCTCACCCTGCTCCTTCAAATGCCTCTTCCTCCTCTGCTCCCATTGCCCCCGCTACTACCATCAGCCGCGCCTCCTGGGAAGTCGCCAACAGCACCGCCCTCATGACCATCATGACCACCTCCTCTCCTGAATTGCATGAAGACATCCGCACCCTCGGCAGCAAGACTCACGAAGTGTGGAAAGCCCTTGAAGATCGCTTCAGCAACAACACCTCCACCGCCTGCGGAATNCCTCCTCAACTGCAACTGCATCAACCACTCCCGGTGGAGACCCCTCCGGTGGATCTGTATCTCACCCTGCTCCTTCAAATGCCTCTTCCTCCTCTGCTCCCATTGCCCCCGCTACTACCATCAGCCGCGCCTCCTGGGAAGTCGCCAACAGCACCGCCCTCATGACCATCATGACCACCTCCTCTCCTGGATTGCATGAAGACATTCGCACCCTCGGCAGCAAGACTCACAAAGTGTGGAAAGCCCTTGAAGATTGCGTGAGCAACAACACCTCCACCGCCTGCACAATTAAGATCATGTCACTCTTCTCCGTGCCCTTCGCCGCCCAAACCAACATGGGCAGTTACATTGCATCCATCAGCACCATTGCCCGCGATCTCAAGGAAATGAAGATTAACCTTGCTCCTGTTGTCGTCTGCACCAGAATCATCTTCGGCCTTCCTGTTAAGTATGATATCATCCGCCAAATCTTACTGCAGCTGCTTGTTGATCAACTGACCCTCGCTGTCATCAGCCCCGAACTCATGGCAGCAGAACAGGTTTATGTCGCCAAGCAAGCACGCGAGACTACCATTGCCACCAACTCGTTTGAAACCATGGCCGCCACCATTCACAACCACATGCTCAACCGCTTCCCCGCCTGCTCCTACACCATCCGCCACGGTCCATTCAAAGGAACCAAGTGTGGCCGCCGCAACCACCCGCCTCAGGTCTTTGATCATCGCGCTACTGACGAGTGGCTGGATCAGAACCCCGCGAGTCCTATGGTGAACAACCTAACTCGGTGGAAGAGCGTCGTCAGCGCTACTACAACCGGATGGGAAGATCAAACTGGCGTTCAACCCCAGCCAACGACATGGAAATTCCATCTTCTCCTGCCATCCTTGCTGTCGTGAACCCTGCTCCTAACAATGCTGTCATGTTATGAGTAGTTGAGCCTATGACTGGGATGGGATCTGAAGAGTATGGTTTTGAGATGTACACTGCGTCCTCCTCTCCTCCTCTCTCTTCTCACACCTCTCTGCGCAGCTTTGACTCCCTACACATTGCCCTCATCCAGCTTCCGACTACATACTCCACGGCCCGTCACAGTCACTTCCTCTTCATTCACGTTCAATACTCACAGCACTGTACTATCCTCTCCCTTCGCACATTGACCGGGGCTGTTCCTACACTTAGGGACTGGCTAAATCAACAGAACAAACACTTTGACCGACCACCCCGCCTCATCCTCTCCAACACCTCTCACGCACCTCTTCACACCTTTCTCAAAAGCTACTGTACAAGTCACGGAACACTGCTGACCACAGCCCCCGCACATGGCAAGCTTCTCATCAATCGTCTACTACAAGAAGCAGACTACTTAACGGAGACGCATCACATGACCCCACAGATCTGGACTGCCTGCCTTTGCAGAGTTATCACCGCCCATAACCTGCGTAGATTCAAGTACGGCCCGAGTCCAAGAACTGTATGGATACGTGATCGGAATCAATCGGCCTCTTACTACAAGCCCACATTGCCTCACTGCAACTCAAGTAAACTTTCCTCAACACTACTGACGAGCTGCTCCTTTCCCCTCATTGAAGATCCCTCAACCACTGCACTCACTGACAGAACTCAAAAACTGCTGCATCACCTTGGTTTCATCTTTTCTCTCTACAACCTAGTGCTAAGGCGTCCACCGCCTCCAAAACCTCCCAAGCTCTCTCTGTGCTGTACTCCCACATAAGCAGGACTCACAGGCCTACCATTCAAGGCTTGCACCCCTCTCCCAATCTAAGGGGGTGTCGAATATCATCTCGTACATCGCTTCAAGGGGTGCAGCCACTAAGGAAATAAAGAGTGACAATGTAGGTTCATCTCCGGAGTCACAAGATCAACACCCGAATGGTCCTACGACCGACAAGCTGTGCGATCCTTGCCAAGACCAAAACCAACGGCCGCATACCACAACGGCCCAGGCAAAACGCACCTGCGAAGATCGTGCCTGCACTCACCACTCCCCTATGTGTACGGCTAGCAAAGCCAAATCGTGGTCTCGAGGTGCTCCTTAGTCTCTCACTTGCCCGAGCCGCCATCTCTATGCTTGCTCAACAAAGCGCGCTAGGCTAGACGTTTCCTATTTGCATTGCTTGTAGTACGTTCTATAATCAATCCATTGGATTCCCTTCAGGCTGGCCCTTTGGGCCGCCTCTAGTCTCTCCTGCCTTCCATTATCAGCACAGTGCCCGTGCTCTTGCACTGCGCCCTCTCACTTCTGCTAAACGTCACTCATACGTCAACAACGTCCGCACCTTCAAGGAAGATTCTGGCCTTCCCTCAATGTGCAGCGTCCACTCCCTTCCTGCAAATATCTCAGCGCTCGCACCTTTGGTGTCGCGCCCAGGCCTTTCCCTTATCCTCCTTCATCATCTTCCGGTTCCACTTGTTGTCCTATCGCTGCTTCCACTTCGCTTCTGCTCGTGTTCCTGTCCACCATTGAAACGCTCGTCTCTCCGACCGTGTCCACTCTAAGGCAGAACTTGCAATCTTCTGACAGGTATGGCTAGCATGCACAGTGACCAACCAAAGGATGCATGCGTCACTAACTACGACCAAATAACTCCACTATGTGTGGTCAACATTGACAACTCATGCCGCGAGTCACAAATGGTCAGAGGGAGAGACAATGGGTTGGGAAACCTATGTATTGACTAGAAAGGACAAAGAACTTCAATACGTAGTGGCACGATATGGCTAATATGCACACCAAACAACCAAACTAACCATATACCACTAATCATGACCATATAATTTCAATATGGGTGGTCAACGTTGACCAGCCATAACACGAGTCACAAACGGTCAGGAGAGGAAACAATGCTATGGGAATATCGGTTCTCAACTACCAAGTACAACGACCTTCAGTCAGTAGTAGCACAGTGTGGCTACCATGCTCAATGACCGACCAAAGTAGGCATATGTCACTGATCACGACCACTGGTATTCAATATGGGTGGTCAACGTTGACCAGCCATAACACGAGTCACAAACGGTCAGGAGAGGAAACAATGCTATGGGAATATCGGTTCTCAACTACCAAGTACAACGACCTTCAGTCAGTAGTAGCACAGTGTGGCTACCATGCTCAATGACCGACCAAAGTAGGCATACGTACTGCCTTTGACCAAAGAAATCCGATGTGTGTGGTCAACGTGGACAACTCATAATACGAGTCACCAATGGTCAGAGGGGGAAACAATGGTCTATGAATACCAAGTATCACATCGCAAGCACAAGGGGCTTCAATACATTGTGGCACGGTGTGGAGACCATGCACGATGTCCAACCAAAGTGGGCACATGTCACTGATCATGACCAAACAATGTCACTACAATGTCACTAAGTGTGGTAAACTTTGACAACTCACAACACGAGTCACAAATGGTCTGGGTGGAAGGTAATGGTTTGTGAATACTAGATATCTAGCAGCAAGTACAAATACCTTCAATATGCAGTGGCACAATGTGGCTTCGATGCACAGTGACCAACCAAAGTATGCATATGTCACTGAATACAACAGTACAATTTCACTTCATGTGGTCAACGTTGTAAACGCATAACACAAGTTACAAATGGTCAAAGGGGAAAACAATGGATTGGGAACACTAGTTATTATCTAGGAAGTACAAAGACCTTCAACAAGAAGTGGCACGGTATGACTAGCATGTACAGTGACCAACCAAAGGATGCACACGTCACTGACTACGACGGATTAAGTCCACTATGTGTGGTCAACATTGACAACTCATAGCACGAGTCACAAATGGTCAGAGGGAGAGACAATAGTTTGGGAAGCCTATGTATTGACTAGAAAGGACAAGTAACTTCAATACGTACTGGCACGGTGTGGCTGATATGCACACCAAACAACCAAACTAGGCATATGTCACTGATCACGACCACTGGTATTCAATATGGGTGGTCAACGTTGACCAGCCATAACACGAGTCACAAACGGTCAGGACAGGAAACAATGCTATGGGAATATCGGTTCTCAACTACCAAGTACAACGACCTTCAGTCAGTAGTAGCACTGTGTGGCGACCAAGCACAATGACCGACCAAAGTAGGCATATGTACTGCCTTTGACCAAAGAAATCCGATGTGTGTGGTCAACGTGGACAACTCATAATACGAGTCACAAATGGTCAGAGGGAGAGACAATAGTTTGGGAAGCCTATGTATTGACTAGAAAGGACAAGTAACTTCAATACGTACTGGCACGGTGTGGCTGATATGCACACCAAACAACCAAACTAGGCATATGTCACTGATCACGACCACTGGTATTCAATATGGGTGGTCAACGTTGACCAGCCATAACACGAGTCACAAACGGTCAGGACAGGAAACAATGCTATGGGAATATCGGTTCTCAACTACCAAGTACAACGACCTTCAGTCAGTAGTAGCACTGTGTGGCGACCAAGCACAATGACCGACCAAAGTAGGCATATGTACTGCCTTTGACCAAAGAAATCCGATGTGTGTGGTCAACGTGGACAACTCATAATACGAGTCACAAATGGTCAGAGGGAGAGACAATAGTTTGGGAAGCCTATGTATTGACTAGAAAGGACAAGTAACTTCAATACGTACTGGCACGGTGTGGCTGATATGCACACCAAACAACCAAACTAGGCATATGTCACTGATCACGACCACTGGTATTCAATATGGGTGGTCAACGTTGACCAGCCATAACACGAGTCACAAACGGTCAGGACAGGAAACAATGCTATGGGAATATCGGTTCTCAACTACCAAGTACAACGACCTTCAGTCAGTAGTAGCACTGTGTGGCGACCAAGCACAATGACCGACCAAAGTAGGCATATGTACTGCCTTTGACCAAAGAAATCCGATGTGTGTGGTCAACGTGGACAACTCATAATACGAGTCACAAATGGTCAGAGGGAGAGACAATAGTTTGGGAAGCCTATGTATTGACTAGAAAGGACAAGTAACTTCAATACGTACTGGCACGGTGTGGCTGATATGCACACCAAACAACCAAACTAGGCATATGTCACTGATCACGACCACTGGTATTCAATATGGGTGGTCAACGTTGACCAGCCATAACACGAGTCACAAACGGTCAGGACAGGAAACAATGCTATGGGAATATCGGTTCTCAACTACCAAGTACAACGACCTTCAGTCAGTAGTAGCACTGTGTGGCGACCAAGCACAATGACCGACCAAAGTAGGCATATGTCACTGACCATGACCAAGTAATGTCACTAAGTGTGGTGAACTTTGACAACTCACAACACGAGTCACAAATGGTCTGGGTGGAAGGTAATGGTTTGTGAATACTGGACATCTAGCAGCAAGTACAAACACCTTCAATATGCAGTGGCACAATGTGGCTTCGATGCACAGTGACCAACCAAAGTATGCATATGTCACTGAATACAACAATACAATTTCACTTCATGTGGTCAACGTTGTAAACACATAACACAAGTCACAAATGGTCAGAGGGGAAAACAATGGATTGGGAACACTAGTTATTATCTAGGAAGTACAAAGAACTTCAACAAGAAGTGGCACGGTATGACTAGCATGTACAGTGACCAACCAAAGGATGCACACGTCACTGACTACGACGGATTAAGTCCACTATGTGTGGTCAACATTGACAACTCATAGCACGAGTCACAAATGGTCAGAGGGAGAGACAATAGTTTGGGAAGCCTATGTATTGACTAGAAAGGACAA